>VXAA01006036.1:109910-150073 GCA_013399115.1 Anseranas semipalmata
ATTGTCCAGAACAGTTGTCTCCAAGGCAGGCTGGGATATTTAGGGTTTTTTTGTGTTTTTTTTTTTTTTTTTAACTTCTAAAAAATGTTAAAGCTTTGAACAGATTTCTAATTCCTTGTTTAGTAATAAATGATGTGCATCTCACTGTATGCTTTTTGTTTCTTCTACATCTCTATACTGCTGGGAACTTTTGTTTTTGGCTAGCATTGCTGTCTTAAATTTGTATTAGAAGTCAGATTTTTTTTAACCATAAATATTTTTGTTAAGGAAGTGTTAATCTGGTTTCAACATAATGCCTTACATAAATAGTATCCTGTCAAAGTTATGTTAAAACACTAATTCAAGTTTCCCAGTCTTGTATTACATATATGGAAAACTGTTCCTTAAAATAATTTGTTTTATGGAGTAACATTCTGTCCTAAGCAATTCGACTATGGTCACATTCTTGCTTGTCACTTTTAAGACTGACAGGGATGAATGTAATCATAACACAGGCTTCAAAATGTATTCCCTAAGCTCTATACCACTACTAAAATTTGTATTTGAAGTGAAGCATCGCTGATGCTGTTAAAGTGGCTAAGAATTCATGATAATCCTCATGGATTGTTCTGGCAAGGCAATTAATTATACTGGAGTATAGTGACAGTATGACACCTTCCCACCCAGCCACCCCACTCTGACCACTTTACAGTACTGTTGTGTAAAACCAAATTTGTTTCATTATGTACATACCTGCTCAAGTTCCTGGTATGACGGTTTACAGCTGTGATGCTCCTCCTTCATTTTCTGGCTGGAGTCCTTGTTTTCCCATTTAACATATGCCTTTCTGCGGCTTAGTACTGGGCTTGGACATGGGGACGGTGGGGTGGGCTGGAGATAAGGATTTTCTGGTATCCTTTGTTCTTTCTTCTCCGTCTGCCTGTGAGATACATCACCAGCCAGCAGTACGGAATCAGTCTGTGTACCTTTATGAACCACAGCTGGTTTCAGTCTTACTGAGATTTTCTGAGCTGAGGAACCCATAAGCATAATAGTTCGGTCCTTGCTGTCTTCACTGTGTTCCACTACTTCTCCATTAGGAAATGTGAATGGTCCTTCTTCCTGTCCTATAGAATATTTATGGTAAATTGAGTCAAGATTTTATCCCAGGAAAGGAGAACCAGGAGGTACAGTAACTAAACATGATTGTAATAAATAAATAAAACAACGTTTATTCTTTATTTTTACATTCATTGCTCTCCAAAATTGGTGTCATGGGAAGTTTTTCAACATTATGTCTCTTGGAACAACTCTTTGCTCTGTCTCAGTAACATAAATATGGATTATTAAGAGGAAAACAAGAGTTAGCCATCACCATCATAGTGTACCATTAAGCTCAGCTAGAGAAAAACCTAATAAGTTTAATAGAGAACACTGATTTTACTGATTGGTCTGGAAGATTAAACCTGGATCAGCCTTATCACAACTTGCAGCTGTAAGATACAACTTCTCTCATCCATTTCACATAAAGGTGAAATAATGGATTTAATTTCTCAGTGCTTTTGTATAGGTCATCCTAAAATACTTTCACAGTTAAAAACTGAGAGAGTGGGGGAAAAAAAAAACAATGTTAGAAGCAGTGGGCAAAATATGTGATTAGAGGATTCATAAAAGGCCTTTTTGAGATAAAGTAGTTTCTATTCTTGGGAAGATAGAAAAATGAGACTGCATTCAAACACACAAAGGGAAGGAATAGTCAGTCCAGCAGCTGCTTCAGGCTCTGGGGAATTAAATGAGGGGAGATGGGTGAACAGTTGAGGCTTACATCTTCAATCCAAACCTGAATTATTATTCTTTGACATGACAGTGTTGGAAGGTACCACATTCTGGTGCACTGGGTGATGATGATGGGGGCAGCACACTACAGTTCAAGCTCTCGAGAAGCATGACACCTCACGAGGTGGTTATTATCCAGTACTTCAGTCATTGCAGATAGAATCAGAGATGCACATGGTCAGTTATCAAGAGAAATCAGCTGCATTGTCCTCCACATAAGTATTAATAGGAAGCCTAAGTTGGAATCCAGCAGTATGAATCTTGCATGCAACACAGAAGATTGATATCAGAGTGGCTAGAAGACGATTCACAAACATTACATACAGGCAAAAAGCAGGAGAGAAATTTAGAGAAAATGAGTATGGGGAGAGTTGGAACATGAAAATCAGAAGAAAAACAAAACAAAAGCAGCCTGGGGTCTTATTCAAGGACAACACTTCCTCCTTTGGATGCCTACATGCTAACACACAATATGAAATGTTTATGCACCTTGTTTGTTATAGGGAGAAAAGAACAGAGAGGTACAGATTTTTCATTTATAATTAAATGAAAGACAGAGCGACCAAGAACAGTTGTAGATTCAGCTCAAGAAGTGGAAAAAAATAAACACAATTAGGTCTTGGTTTTCCTACCACACAGATACATAACTAAACTGACTTTATAAATTCCACATTGAAATTTTAGTCAGAATTGTAACAGTTCAGCAGTTGCTTAATGTGACAATGGTGATAAAAACAAGCGTACCAAGACCTGCTTGTTACAAGGTGGGAGAGTTGAGGGAACCTGTCAGCTCTTCAGTTCATGGCATTTACTTCTCATGAGAATCTGGCAGAAGATTTACCCAGTTCTTGTGCACCTCACATCGTTTAGTTTGAGGAGAGATCTCCAAAAAGGGAAATCTTTACTTACTCTGACTTGAACAGGAATAGCGGTACTTGGTACGGGCTCATTATGCCTGGTTCTAGTTAGTATGTTGGTAAAACTCTGCAATTAACTAACAAAAACCTAAACATCTCATCTTTAAAAGAAAAAGGAACGGCAGAAAAATTATCTAGATCTTCTGATCTTTTTAATGTGACCTTTCCTCACCGTGGAATTGCTCTTTGACCCCTACTGTGCACAGGCTTGAAGCAAGAGCAGATGTTGGGCTGCTGTCTGCAACTGAAGTTTTGGGTCTTCTCTTGCACTCTATCACAACCAAGTCTTTGCATTGCTTGTGGCAATTCATTCCACAGTCTGTAAACAAAACAAAGTTTATATGATTCAGTGGCTCTAGTATGTTAAGGTCAGTTCTCACACTGTGGTGCTTCCAGAGGAAGCAGGAAAGCTTTTCATGTTCTCTACATGCATTACCTGAAACAACATAACACTTAGTATCAAATCAGCTATATCCCTTTGCTATATGCACCTCAAACCCAGTTTCATTGTAAAAATACCAAATAGCAACATTTGTTGCAACAGAGTTCTGACTGTAGGAGTTGCAGAGAAAGCAGATACCTCCACGAGGTGGAAAACTCTGCAAAATACTTGTTGTGAATCTGCTACACAGTTTTCACAGAGTTGGTGTTGGCACTCATCAGGATAGAAGGGTCTGTTTCCCAACCCTCTGGATTCAGTGAAGATTTGCAAAGGGTTAGAGCTATCAGTTCCTTCACCTTTGCATTTCTTCTGGACCATTTGTCTGTCATCCTATTCTTGAATCAGCCTTCTCCTCCCTGAGAAGCCAGATTACATAGGTCTGTACATATAAAACGGATCTTGGAATGATCAGGTTTTTTTTCCCCGTTTGTTTTGTCATTCACCATTAATTACAGATTAATTTTAACAAAGGATAAAGTATCTTACCTTTGCATCTGTATCCTTGTTTAATGACTCCCCATAGCTGAAATTCAAACAAACAGAAAGAATATGTATTCATGTATTTCTGTGCACAATTGATACCTCCAGATATAAAAATTCACTAAAAGCTCCACTCACTTCTGAGATCTGAGCACCTGCAGAGTACCTTGTTTTTCTGTTCTTTTAATGGTAAAATCAAAAAAAGAACTATTTACTTCTTTAGCATAAGGTAAACAGAATATTTGTATTTATATATGTTCCTTAATCACAAGCAAAATAGCTTGACCTAATCTCTAATGAATACATCAGCAGATCTGACAGCCCCCACTGAAGGTGTGGAACTAGAGTACATAGTGAATTGCACATCAGCACTCTTGTTTGATCCCAGCTAAGCTGGGGAGCGGTTGGAGTGAGTTTTACTAAATCTTCCTATGCTAGGCAGGGGGCATGTCATGTCTATACCAGGACATGAGTTCATAGAATCACAGAATATCCTGAGCTGGAAGGGACCCACAAGGATCACCGAGTCCAACTCCTGGCTCCACACAGGTCTACCCAAAAATCAAACTATGCATCTGAGAGCGTTGGCCAAATGCTTAGTGAACTCCGGCAGGCTCAGTGATGTGATCACTGCCCTGGGGAGCCTGTTCCAGTGCCCAACCACCCTCTCAGTGAAGAACCTTTTCCTAACATCCAACGTGAACCTCCCCTGTCACAGCTCCATGCCATTCCCTCGGGTCCTGTCGCTTCACCAGAGAGCAGAGATCAGCGCCTGCCCCTCCGCTCCCCTCGTGAGGAAGCTGTAGGCTGCCATAAGGCCTCCTCTTAGTCTCCTCAAACTGAGTGACTTCAGCTGCTCCTCCTACATCTTGCCTTCTAGACCCTTCACCATCTTTGCTGCCCTCCTTTGGGCACACCGTAATAGCCCAAGTTCTAACAGCCCAATGGAGTGGAAGCCTCTGGATTTGGAAGTCTTCTCTGAGAGTGACGTAGCCAAACACCACAAGGTAGGAGCCATGTTTAAACAGATAATAGTACTGCCAAGAGGGATATAAAGGGTACATTAAATAGTTACACAGGCAGCAGTCTGGTGTTCTTTGTAGTTCCACTGGTATTTTGTATAGTTTCATTTGTGTATGTGACACAGAGTAATTATGAAATAAAAATAGACATTTTTCCAGACAACATAATTTACTAAAAAGTAAGCTTACAAATCCAGCGCAGTTGTCACAGAATGTAGGCCTTAAGTAAGTGGTCTCTTGGAAGTTGTGAGCAAAGCCAAGTCCTAATTTGGAATAGATTGAGCTAGCCCTCATAAAGTAAGCGGTTATTTCATCCCTGCTAATCAGACCTTCCCTGAAAATAAATAAGAAAAGTTGTTTGTGAGGCATCTGTTTTCTTAAAAACATAAGGAGAATTAAAAATACCTTTTCTTCACAATTTATAATGGCAATACTTTAATGGACCAAAAACTACAATGATATCAGTAATTTTGTCAACTGCTCCCAAAGTCTACAGAAGCTTCCCTACACATTATAATTGCAGCCTGTAAGGATAAATGATCTATCTGTATATGAGATGTAACCTCGAAACTATTTCATAGAAAACCTCTGAATGACCACGCTTGTATTTTTCCATGCTTTAATGTGTTAAGACAAATATTTTTAATTTGGCCAAAATATACATTTGCCAGTTCTCTATTTTTAAGGGACAGGTTCATCTTTGGAAAGTTCTTCAGTAGTATATATTAAGTATCATTCAAAAAATACTTCTTCTTCTATTATCTCTGTTCTTTCTCCTACGTCAGCCTCTTTACCATTGCTGTAAGCTCATGAAGAGGTCATTCATAAAACACTTAAAAGATGCTTTTATCAGTTATGCTTTCACTTCCATTTGTTGAAGAGGATATTTTACCATCCTAGTTATACAAGAAGAAAGAAAGAAAAACAAACAAACAAACAAACAACAACAACAAAAAAAAACCAACAAAAATAACACACAGAGGGCCGACAAAGTTGATAACCAGGACTGGGTTGAAAGAGGTTTGTAAGTACTCACCAGTCCTTAGCCATTACACAAAATGAGAATGGAAAACTGGCTGCTATCTTTTCAAATTCTTCCTGAGAAATGTATCCATCCTGATCATGGTCATAATTTTTGAAGACAGACTGTGTAAGATAATAGTAGAATAGTTTGTAACTAGGATAGAATCTACCGAATTACCACTTCAGAAACTCTCCACAATATCTACAGGATTCCTCTCCCACTTTGCCTAAATATCCATTCAACAGTACAACAGTTTTTCTAATTGTTTTTTTTTTTTTTTTTGCTCAAGTCTAAAGAATTATGATTTCTTGATTTGTAGGAAAATACAGATAAGTCAACATAAACTGGACTGAATGCTTCACTACACAAGGCTAGCTCTTAAAGATCATCTCTTTAAGATCATCATTAAGGCCTACACACACAACTTGTACTAATGCTCTCAGTTAACGCTGTCAGCAATGATCTCTCTAGCCCAATCAGTGCAGCTGCCTGGCTTATTTGTTAATGTTATGTGAGAAGCAGTTATATGAGACCTATTTCCACTTGTGGAATGACATTACTGATTGTGTCTGGTCCTAGTTTGCTCCATTCTTTCTATCTTTTCATACCTAAAGATTAAGACTACAACTGAGATGTAAGGTAAATGGTCCAACCATACTTACATCCACCATCCTCTGGACATGTTTGCTGATGGTTTTTGGATCAGGTTTTGGGGCTACTCCCGAGGCCCAGTCTGCAACTACTGGTGGTCTGGAAGGCGTCAAAGGCTACAATAAATTGAATGGAACTTTATTAGTACCATGTTAAAATATTTTCAGTATTATGCTTCCTTTATTTGTGACAATGGACTATGCAATACAGGACTGCAGAAATGGCCTCTCTGACCCAACATCATACTTTTGATAGTTACATGGTACTTCAGAGAAAGCTCTTCCCTGAACTGTCCAAAACAGTGGTCTTTTCTTAAATTGTCATGGTTCACTGTAAATTCACCATCTTTTCCATGTTTATAAAACAAGAACAAAACCTGCAACATTCATGGGTTTGAATCATATAAGAATTCTTAACTTAAAGAACCAGTATCGATGGTCAAGATGGAACCTGATGTCTCTATCCAAGTAACTGCATTTGCGTTTGTATTATGAAATCTGACATGATGTCAAATCTCACATATACTCTTATTTATGCTTCATCATCAACCAAACTATTTATGCTTTAACAGATTTTGCTCAGTTTATGAAGCTTATGCTAAATCGAAAACATTTAAAAATAAAATAAAATAAATGCAAGGGATAAAAGTTACATTAAAAATCTTTTTGATAAGAATCCGAAAAGGCTCTTACAGCGGCTCGGTGACTTCTTGGCTCTCGTGCATATGAAAGCTCATAAATTTCATCTTCTGTGTAGTACAGATCAAGGGACAGCTGAAAACAAACACATTAGCTTAATCCCGAAACAGTCACTACTACTTGATTTACTTCTTCCTGGCATGCATTAGTATTCTTTGATGGACTAGATTTTAATTTAGGTTGCACCACAGAGAAAAAATGCATTTGAGCTGCAGAGGTGTTGACTGTGATTTGAAATGGGTGCATTTCTTAATTCCAGTCTGCTGCTGCCATTATCTGGAAATCTGTAACATTACACAGCTACAGCCATAAACACAGCAAGTGACTGAAGGCACAACTAGCAGTGTGTTAATAAGTAACCTGAAAAAAAAAACTTACTCCCATGATATATAGACGGTCTATCACGCAACTAAGCACCATTCCAATGAAACTGTCCATCAACTATAATTCTCAGAAAATTCTCGTTTAAATATGTCACGGGACCATGTTGAACCAAGAAGTATATAATAAGAGTAAAAGATGGACTTGCATATGTTTAGTGAGAACTTAGTTGTCAACTGCAGTTATGTAAAGTGAGAAACATTACACCTGGATAAATAAAAGAATTTGAAAAAGTTACCAAGTTTGTATCTTTGCTTATGGGTGTGTCCCGGAAAATAGTATAGCAAATAATTTATTGACATGAAACTATTTCAAGCTAAGATTGAAGACTGGCAACATGACACTTTGTGATTATTTATATGAAAATATTCACGTTAGAAATGTGACTGAACAGAAAAGCCACAGGTAAATGTGTTACAAGCCTCGATCTATGGCAAGCCTAAAGAAAATATAACGTTGAAATACTCTCTGCCTAACAATTTAGTTTCCAGTTATCTTAGTGTTTCAGTCAAGATGGTGGTAGTCACATATATATAAAATAAGAAACCAAAATATACCGTTTAATGCAAATAACACATCAGACCATAGCTGAATAACATTGCTCAAATTTTAGATATGCAACAACTTTCCTGTGAACAACTGAAAGAATTACTGTTGTAGTAATAGTAGTGAATAATTTTAGATTCTTGGGGAAATCTTAGAGTAGTTTCTGACACTCAAAAACTACTGTAAATGTCAAGATATTTCTACCAATTATTGACTTATGTATGTAATTACTAATGCCTCTTCAAACTGATTTGCCTGTTGATAGGAACGCAAAGGAGAAAGACTGTTGGAAAAAATCAGGGAAAAAGCAGGAAGATTACATGCCCTGGAATATTAGCAGATGAGAAACTCCTGCTTTGAAATGAAGTATTTCTTTTATTTTATATCCTGTCATATATAGCTACATGAAATTGTGGCCAAAGTTCTAGAAGTTTGTAATAGGCATTTTTATAAAATGTTACTGAAAGAGATCAGGAACTTCTAATCATTTGAGACAAAGCATTTAACACATTTTGCAGGAAAAAAATTCAACCCTTTATGTAGCACTACGGGAAGTACTGAATAGCCTGTTTCAGGTCTTGGGCACAAGACCTGACAACCTCAAGCACATGAGCATTTTACCTATCAGTTTTTTCTGAAACAGGGTGTGTAACCAGAAGGAAAAAGCAGGCTACCTAACTTTTCCAATCTGAGAGACTTGTTAGGGCCAAACAAAACTGAGAAATGAGAAAGGTAGATTTACTGTTTTATTAAAAGATAGTATTCTAACTTACAAGCTAAAATTATTTTCATGACACATGCGCTAGGTAGTATTCATTCTGTTTGTAACATGCATTGACTAGAGATTACTGGAAGCATAATACAACAACTATACTTGACTGATCTTTATGTCGGACAGTTTTATTAGTACCAGAAGAATCTTGGCTAGAAATGTGGTATGTTCAACCCTACACATCTCGAGGAACCCCTTCTATGTGAAAGTTTGTATGTTCAACACGAAGAACCCTTATATGCAATCTTCTGCCTTCAAGCAGAGGAAGCCTTCTACCTTTCTCCCTATTTAAACTTAATCAGCAGAGGATTCAGGGTACTTCCTTAGGGAAAGTACACACAGAATGTATACTACCACAGCGAAATACAAATAAGCGTTTCGTTTCCTTACAGAAATAACTGGAAGCATACTGCTCATATGGCACCTCTACCCTTGCTGCCAGGTAAACCATCATCACTAACTCTTTCTCCTCTTCTGTTACAGTACAATTTCTTAAGGGAAAAAAATAAAATAAAATAAAAATCTTACAACATTAGGTATTTATAATTAATGGAATTCTCTACTTAGTTTAGTTCGAGACGTACTTGAAAATCATTTTTAAAACATAGGTATTTGTCCAATAGACTTACTGTAAGCAAATGAACAAGGTCCATATTAGCCTCCAGGGGAAGTGGCATTTCCTGTAGTTGTATCAGATCATTTATGTGGTTATACAGAGAGTACAGTTTGGATATGTTAATTTTATTGTCCTCTAAGTAGTCTGGCATGGCCTCATAAACAGATATCAAGTCTTTCAGGTGGACCCCAAGGATTGGGATCTTAAAGTTAGTGCACTCATTATAGACACGTCGATAACTGTCATAGTTTCTGTAAGATGAAAGCAATTCTGTCATTTCGTTAAACACCTAAAAATAAAAAGAAAGCAAATAATCAAAAGTGGTTCCTCTTTCTGTTCTGGACATATATCAGAAGAATTTCACACACAAGTGTGTGCATGTGCACAATGACAAAAAAGTTTAAAAGTTACCTTATTTATAAAATTTACAATACCAACCTTAATTACATCATGAGGAACACATGAGCTTGTTTCCTTGAGTCTGGAAATGGAACTGTGACAGAGACCTCCTATCACTGCCATTAATGTATTGAAATTCTGCAACTGGTGCAGCTTCTGTGTTGACATACAAACAATCAGTATTTATTATGTAAAGGCTCAAGTTGTTCAACATGCACATCCAAATTCTACATTTCCTCTACTGTTCAGGACCAAAGCCTTACAAGTTTTGTGCCACAATCCATTTGACTTCATTCATTTTGGTATTGAAATTGCGATTCTACTGGGTGTAACATTTACTTGTTTTACTGTTATTAAATCATATAATAATTCTGCAGATACAGCAAGTCTTCAAAGGGCTCCTCAGTATTTCTCTCTCTTCCCACAGTATACCACACCTAGGAAACACTGCCCTTTGTCTTGGTTATGGTTGCAGTTGGATTAGTATGCAAGAAAAAATACCAATAGGACCATAGCTTTGCTTCTGTGAGGTAAAGCATATCTGGTAGAAATGTTTCTTATGGTCAAAGGCACCGTAGTGGTTCATGCATTGGAAAGGTAGGCAGTTTCAGCTTGGGATCTTACCAGCTGATTGAAAAGAAATTCTAGTTTCTCAGTGAAAACAGTTTCTTCAGAATGGATATGAGAAAGCCATAGTGCCATTGAAGATATTGTAACATCTGAATACCTGGTATGAACCCACAGCATTGCACACATATGCATACTGTATGTATGAACCAGGAGACCACTGCCAACTCATCTTTCCCACCTGACCCCACAGTTTTCTTCTCACAGAAGAGCAACTAAAAGGCTGTTTCAGAGAAAGACAAAATAAATATCACACTTGTCAAAATTTAACTGACCTGTGCAACATGAATGAACTTGATGAATACTTCAGCTCGAAGCTGTGGTGTTGGTCTACTGAGAACCATTAGCTGCACCCACTGAGAGATACCATTGCAGAGAGCAATTGATCTTTCCATTGTTGGATTCTCCTTCACACAGCTATTTACAATGTAGTTCTGATAATCTGAGAACTTAAAAAAAAAGTAAATTAAAATTCATCTTCCGTTTCATATACCTCATGAACTGTGTGCAAATACAGGTGTGCTTTTCAAGTGAAATACTGAAGAACAAGATATATTTTACACCTTAAATACCCATAAGACTGAAACCTCTACTTTATCAAAGCTATGTTCAGTTCAAAGCAGAAGGTTTGCAGTGATGGAATCAACTGAAAGCATCTTTTCTTGATAATTTGTATTGCATCATTTGCATTATATATATCCCACAATCCTTGGCTCTTATAAACCCTAGGATGAGCAACTTTGGAGTTTTCATCCCAGCCTCAGTGGCTGCAGATTCATTGAAACTAGGTCTCAATGGGGAACATTAAACTGAATTTCAAGTGTAATCTAGTAATTCAGTGATAGTTTATGTTCAAATTATGTATCTACAGCACACTTCTGAATTAAGCTATACTAAAACAAATATAAAAAAGCAAGTTCAATCGGATTAATATAAAACTGAGATTAAGCCCATAAAGAAAGAGGGCTACAGATTCCTTAATATTTCGATACAGCTCATGAGATTCTCCTATTTAACCAAAGTGATCCAAAATTATTTAGGGGACACCTGTATGTGACAAATAGTTAAGACTTTCTTTGAAGGCATTCTTCCCATTAAGATCAAAGAGGAGCAATCATTTGTTTTTGTTGATGCAATGTTTATCCATTCTCTTGATTTATACATTAACAGGAATACATAAAAATGTGAGTAATCAGAAAACATGACAGGAGATTTACATACCCATTCTTTACTAGGGGCACTAATACTGACATCTTACCAAAAATTTTTGTAGCCATACAAATTCCTTTCTCAAGGCCAAAGGAATATGCTGAATGGCACTGATCCTTAAAGAAAGGTCGTAAATTGTAATACTGCTATTTGTTTCCTGCTCACTCTCTTCTTTTTATCTTTTTTTCCCCCAGCCATTTAATAAGAAAAATTAACACTTTAAAAAGCAAAGATGACAGCAGACAACCGGATTCATCCTCTTACTAAATTAAAAATGGAAGAAATACTAAGAGTAATAAGTAGAGCTGTCTCTAAGATTTCATAGCACACATTACAGTTATTGTTTGAATTTTGAACCACAGCCAGACTTGGCTGGATGTTGTAATTTAAGCAACTACTCTGTACTGATAATTAATTTTTCAATATCTGACTACATAATTATCAACTTCATAGCAGTTTCAGTGCAATTATAAATCAGTTTGATTAGTTTATATTTTGTTCTCAGCAGCTCTCTCCTTCAGAAAAGGATTTTTTTTAATGCTGAACAAAGTTATATCTAATACTACTTAAAGATTCAAGATAATTCTGGTGCAATAATTTATTAAAAAGGTTAGCTGTAACAAAATTGTTAGTGGCATATACAGTAAAGAAGTCCAGGAACTTAAATAATGCAAGAGTTTGTTATTGCAAGGACTAATTAAAAAGCCTCGACAGTAAAGCAGAATCCAGGTTCTTATAAAAGAGCATAGGGTCCCTGTATTTTATAGCTATTTATTAAAATGTTTTCCAAGCACAAGCATACTCTCAGTCATTACTTTGCGAACACAGTTTTCTTTGCTGCAGGATACATGGTGTCTCATGGAAGATTTTGCTATGTGCTGTATATGTGTAGGGGATCAAGTATTCCTTTCTCACTTTCAAATGACTGAGCCTGTGATAGTTATGCCAATGACTTAGCAGGCCATTTGCAGTCTTCTCTCCTGGTATATGCTGCCAAGTTAGGACTAGAAAAGGATTCTGTGGCTTAGCATATCGTGAATATATTCTGCAAAGAGTTAATGATTAGAGCTATTTATTAATTACACATTTTTTTTCTGATCTGAGGTTTCAGTAAATTCAATTTACACCAAAATGTATGCAGGTATGTAACTGCTAGAACACTATGACAAATCTGAGCCTCTGATTGCAATCATACTTGTTATGCTCATTAATCACTAATTACTTTATGTCTGCACAAAGCTTTGAAAGCGTTAAGACTTGTATAAGCTTTGAGTATTAGTACAGCCTACAGGCAGAAGTCTGTGCATGACTTTGGTTGTACAGCTCTTTCAATTTAACACAACACTTGAAGAGTCACGTACAGTCAGCTCAAAATAAACTACACATAAACTAAACTAACACGTCTGAAATCTGCAATCTACTAAGAGCCACCTTCCTTGCTAGACTTCATCTTCAAATTCTAGTATTTTGCGAAAAAAAAAAAGACTAATTTTTTCTCTGCTTTCAGTGTTATCACACTGACTTTGCAAACATCTTACATTTTGGTGTCTAATGTTCACTATTCTGTTGCACGTGTAAACTGTACCATGTTTGGATAGAAGTAATGTAGCATAAAAGGATGCAACTGAAGCCAAAGTGTGTAGGGGAGTTAGCATCTTTTCAATTACTGATAAAGCTGAGAAAACAAATCAAATGAAACAGAACAAAAGTGAGACGATCCCTGAAGAATAGTTTGTGTGCTTGAAAGATTGTCTAATCAGATATTTTAACCCTCCAACATATTAAAACAGAAAAAAAAAAAAAAAAAAAGGAAAAATGATGTTTTCTCAGGTGCTTTTTTATCCCTAGTTTTTATTTTGTTACACACAAGAAAAAAAATGACAAGCACAGTCCAGTGAGTCCAGTGGACCTCTTTATGCAGAAAAGCACTTAGCCACTGCATGACAATGTTGCATTGTTTCCTACTGCCACAGGAAGCTAACATCCTAGAAGCTTTCCAAGTTTCCTTCACCCCATTTCAGCCTGATTGCTGATTTGAGTCAAAGCATGCTGCTTGTTTCTGTGTCCAGTTACATCACTTGTTCTAATAGGAACAGGTTATTTGGAAGAAGATCAAATTGTTTATTCCTCTTCCTTCCAATGGACACTGCCCTGACTCTGTTGCATAGTTACTTAAAAGGTTCTACTCTCCTTCCCCTCGACTGCAGCAAAAAGGAAGGAACTCAGAATAAGTATCACTGGCCAATTCAACTCCAGTAAAACAAAAAAGAGCCTGGACACAGACACAGGCATATGTCCATACATTTAGTAGTCAGCGTAAAATTGATAAAATTTCAGTTCATGCCACTAACACTCTCTCAACAACAGCTGGATATGGTGGTTTGGGGACAGCACAGACCAAGGAATATTCTCAACACACAGCATGCATCAGTGTCCTTCTCTAGAAGACACGATACTTTAGCCCTGCAGATACAACTTGAGCTGTGATCATTCTGCTTGACCTCAGAGCCAAGGAACAGGCCTTACCTACTTCATTTGGTTGTACTGATAAACAGATAGCAGTTTTCCCAGCTGGTTCTGTAACTGACCTTGATGTTGCCAGCTCTCCACCACAATCATTTTGTCAGTTTGGCAAAGTGCTTGCACTGCAGGGTTAATCTTGTAATACTACCCCTCTCCCATCTTTTCTACCTCCTTCCCGCCTTTGTTTAAAAAACAAAACAAAACAAAACAAAATCACTTACTGATATTCTTCTGAAAGACTTAAATTCAAGATAGGTAAGGTGGTCTGACAGCTCCTCTGGCTCAAGGTGATCAAAAAGAAGCGAAACTTTCCGTTTCTTACTGGTGTTAGCCTTTACACGCTGTGTCAGCTTTCTAGACCAGTCCCTGGAATTTCTTTTAGAGAAATTTTAAAACAGAATTACCCTGAGTTATCTTCTGAAGAGGAAACTTTTCTTCTCTTCATAATATAAAAGTTGCATTATTTTTTATGCTGTACTGCATTAAAAAGTTAATTACCTGAATTTCTAATCAGAAAGTTTCTTTCATGCATTACAGATTACATGACAAAACATTATTTAGTCTAAGTATGATATTAATGAGGTACATAAGCACAGTACAACTATATTACTGAACAGCACGAGATCATATACAGCACCTTCAGAGTTGCTGTCCCTAACTTCAGCTTCATTGAACATATCCAGTGTTCTTTGTTTAATAGTTCTTAACGGATTCCTTTGACCTGCCTCTGAGTAAGAACTACTCACCCTATGCTATTTGTCCATAGAGAAACAAAATTTACTTGGATATGAAAAACTAAACATTATCTTTCATAAACAGATATAAAATGTATGCCAAGTTCTGCTTTGCTTTTGCCTGTGCATTTCCAAAGTACAAATTTATGGTTACACAGTTCCACAGAGCTATCTTACTCTTACATAACGAGGAAGGTTCTCTTCCCAAGAGAAAACTATGTGAAATATAGCTGTAGGGTTTGTTCTTCACTGTGTAAGTCATTTTCTAGCTAAAAATTACACAAAATAAGAGTCTGACAAGGTAGTAAACTATATTTTCTAACTTACCTTTGGCGCTAAAAATGCAAAGACATTTTACCTCCTTTATTACTCAATCAAAATGTACTCCCCTTTTTCATTGACTGAGTCAGTAAGGTCTTTCAAAATCATTAGGCCTCTACACATTTTCTAAGCTCCCTGGATGGAATAAAGTTTATCTAGCATAGAGAATCAGCACAAAGTCTATACAACAGTTAAATTCAACCTCAGTCATTCTTGAAAAGCATTCTATTCCTCTATGTAATATATATTTCATCTATAAATATATCTATGTGTAAATTCTTCTAGGATAAATAACAGTTGACTTATGACACACTAAAATTAACCCACTGTACGATCATTATCCTGCTGTACTGGAAAGACATTATATTTGAATAAGGAAATTCAGAGCAAAAGATCGTTTTCCAAGCATACTGAAACTTCTGCACTCACATTTGAGTTGTGTCAATTAGACGACAGTGTAACTCCTCACCATTAGCTTTAACAAGTTCTTGAAATTCCTCCATAGTTGTAGATAGTTTAGAGTCCATTTTGAACATAACCCAGAATTCTGTAATCCAATACCTATTGCACCATCAAAAAACAGAAACACAAAACCAAAGATTTTTCTTTACCATGAGTAAGGCTGAAACTTAGATAGATGCTCCTGTTTATCATTTGTATTTCTTTTTGATCAACTTCAGGGGATAAATCTTGCTTTTAAATGCTTCTGCTAGGGTACTTTGTTTTATCAGAAATCAAATATTCAAAATTAAAAAAAAAAAGCTAGAAATATAGTACACATGTTTGTATGGAATTCAATATTAAATTTTCTAGTTTCACATTAAATTTAGATAATACGAATGCTCATTTTTTTCTTCATGAGCTTGCAGATAATTTTACATATTCCTTTAAAACTGGAAATTACTGTCTGAAAATGCACTATGTTAGTCAGAATTTTAACTATTAACTGAAGAAAAATTTACCAATTAAATATATTTGTTTACTGGTGATTCAATCTCACATGCACCGAATGTTTTCTGAGAACTACGCTATTCTATGTTGGGCATTCAAATCGTTTCTGTCATATATTTTATACTTCTGTTCCCATATGTGACTTGTCACCCATTCTGGTGGGCTGACCCTGGCCCGCAACCAACCCAGTTACTCACTTCTCCACCCTGCAGCAGGATAGGGGAGAGAATAGGAGGCGCAAAAGTGAGAAAAACTTGTGAGTCAAAGATAAAGACAGTTTAACAGCTGATTGAAAGAGATAGAAAAGAACAACAACAAACAAAAACCCCACCACCAAATAAGTGATGCAAAGGCAATCACTCACAATCTCCCACGAGCAGACCAAAGCCCAGCCATCATGCAAGCTAGAGCTACTTCAGAACGGCTACCCCAGTTTTTACTGTTGAACATATTGTTATATGGCATGGAATATCCCGTTGTTTAGTTTGGGTCAGGTGTCCCAGTTTTGTCCCCTCCCAACCTCTTGCTCACTCCCTGCCTACTCTCTGGGGTGCAGAGTGGGAAACTGTGCGAGCACTGCTCAGTAACAGCTAAAACATTGCTGTGTTGCAAACACTGTTTTTTTTAGTCACAAATTCAAAACACAGCAACATACGGGCTGGTATGAAGACAATTAATAACTCCATCCCAGCCAGACCCAGTACACCCATGTGCATAAAAATCTGCGCTTGTTGGAAAAATAGAAATGTGTGTGCTCATGGATGCATGTATATATGAGTTTGCCTGGAAGCAGAAATGTTCCCAGATCACCCACAATAACAAAGCACTCTGACCTAATAATCTGCTTTGAGACCACAAAATCATCACCATTTAAAAAAAAAAAAANCCCCAATTAAAAAAAAAAAAAAAAAAAAAAACCTTCCCTAACTGCTACTAGTTATTTCCTATTTTGTGTAAAGAAGAAATATCATATCTGTTCATATCATCTATTAGTAGAGTTGTATCTTTATGTCCACACTTTCGTTTTCTCTAAACTACCAAATTTTATTACATGTAATCCAAACAAACAAACAAACAAACAAAAGATAAGTGATCAAGGATCATTGAAAGTGACTAAGAACAGTTACTAGGGAAAATTACCTACTGAATACAATAGTGTTTTGCTTTATATAAAAGTAGCTGCAATATCCCACTTCAAATTTTTTAATAGGTCTATATAATAATATTAGACATAATGCTACCGATTCGTGAGCACTGTCAGTTCTCGGTGATGTTTAAGGCACAGACGCATACAGAATCATTTCAAAACTGTGACCCAGTAATTCATGGACTGACTTGAATGGATCTGCACAAGGCTGCTTAGGCCTTTTTTTTTTTTTTTTTTTTTTTTTTTTTTTTTTGTAACGTGAAGATGANTGTAAAGTTGCTAAAGTGAAACTTAAAAAGATGAAGGAATACAACTGTTTCACTTTTTAATGTCATCTTAAGATATGCAAAAGCATTCTTCTATATGGCACAGGGACAACTGCAGACTAATAGCTACCAAGCAAGAATATTCTTACCTTACAAAATAGCATATCTTTACACATAGCATGGAAGATTTCTTTTCTAAAGCACTAAGATAGGTAGAAAACTGTTAAGGAAAACCATATCCATTCACATATGATATGAAATGTAGCATGCTTAATATTTCCCTACCTATAAGTAGTAGTAATCCTTCTGATGGCTTATGATATCAGATAAGGGTTTTACACAAATGTATACAAAGTATATTCCAAGAACACTAGCAAATGTTTACTGTAAATATAACTCTGAGTAATGCTGATGCAACTGCCCAAGTATTGAGTATTGTTAAATACTGAAATGACTTGTGAGCATGTTTCACAATTTTTAATAAAACTCATGCACTTGCATATCTCACTAAAATTTGAAACAATAATACCGAATATATCAATGACTTTTTATGAAGAAATACTCTTTAGTATATTATGATCCACTGGAGCTTTTCCAAAGAAAAAAAAAGGAGGCTATTTTCTTTTAAATATAACCAGCTGTATACAATGGTGGAGAAAAATGTGAAATGCCTTTCCTTGCTAACCTCATCTCTCTAACTGCAACAGTTTTCATTTGACCTGCTCTGATAACTGGAAATAAACATCCATACTTTTAGTCTATTAGCTCTATAAAACACATATTTTTATATTGTAGCCAATGTCTTTTGAAGACATGGAAGATCCATCTGGAAAATGTATTATACATATCTCGAGTCTTCTACCGTAGATTATATATATTTTTTCACTACTACAAAAAATAATTTAATGAAAACCTTGTAGATTCTCTCACAGTTTGATTGAAATTGACTGCAGCTGAAATCTACCGTAACTGAGGAGACATAACATCCACAATTTAAGCACCTGTATTAACTGCTTAAATTAGGCTGAGTGCAGAGCTAGTGAAGTCTGAAAAGGTTTCCTAAGGATTTTTAAGGGCTCTGAACAAAATGTCTAAAGTTAGATGGCTTACAAATCATCTGAAACTATCCAAAATCATTCATGTAGTTTAGGGGATGGAAAATGGTGAAACGGGGATATTTGCAGTTTTTCAAAAATACAAGAGCCCAGACTGCTTGACCCATTCAAACCTGTCTTTATTTTTCAGTATCTTCACATGGAGCTATACAGTCAAAAACCAAGCTTTCAAAATATGCAAGACTAATAAAAGCTTGAAGCACCTCTCCAACTGTAGAAAACATTTCTTCCGAGAAACATGCAAGTAATTACTTTCTTCCATTTTCAAAACACATAAGCCTAAATTAAATTCAACGCTACATCAAAGTTGTAGTTCGATACACTTAACATAACACTTGCTCTTTATCGTGGTTAGAAAAGCAGCAGCCAGAATCTAAAACTATAGTAAAACTGTTGTAAATTATGCTACTTTTAAAAACCAGTAAAGATACAAAGTTTAGGGGAAGAAAGGATTACCTAACTAAATTGTACCAAAATTGGTTGTAGATTCATGGCATATCGGACCTGCTTCCTGTATTATGCTCATCTATTTAGGACTAAACACTGCAAAGCTAAGTCAGGTAATATATTCCACAATTAAAAGCTCTTAAGAAAGACCAGTATTGCCAATATGATCTTAGTAGCTCTTCTGTGAAAAATCTAATAAGCCAGAAACACATGTACATGAGTCCAGACAGTCACCTCAAAATGGCAATAAATCAGGAGAAAAAGTTTATGATTTAAGTGCACTGTAATTTTGAGTGTGTGCATGAGATATAATACTTGTTGAAAATTGTCATCTCCAGGTGATAAAATGAGAATGTTTTAAAAATTATGCTTTTGTGCTTTGTTTTTCTACTTGCATAGATGAGAGAAAAACAGAGAGAAATCTGGAACAGGCCCAGGTTCGCAGTATCTAACCGAGGTGCTTAAACTAACCTGTTAGATATTCCCTCCATGGCTAATGGAGGGTGATTTATCCTACTTAAAATCTGAATTGAGTTTCATCTCTGTCTCTGTGGATCGTAAGCTAAACCATACACACAAGAAAAAAAAAACAAAAAACACCCTAAACCAAACAAAAAACGCACTATACAGCCACAAAAACTGTAAAGAACAAGTCTATTGTTTTATTAGTGGAACAGTAACACATGCCTAGATTAAATATCCTCTACTTACCTATTTTAAAGTTGTCAAGCATATATAATTTTACCTTACGAGCAGGTGTATATTACAAAGGATATAGATCAATGAGTTTCTGGAGCATGTCTGCAGAGGAGATGATAAACTGATGCATGGTCAGAATCATCTTTAGCAGCTGGTTGTTCTGATAAGCATTTCCTTCTAAATCTGAAAAAAAAGGAGTAATCATATTTCAATCTTGATATAACTTCATAAACAACATGCAAGAGGCTTCTTCAGAATCCTAATTCTAATCAGGCTTGTTTATTTTGCTATTTGAAAAACAGCAGTTACATACTAACTTAGGAAGTCCATCATTTTTTTTTTTTGTGATGAGAGCTATATAATAACAATTCTAAAAAGAAAAAAAAAAAAAAAGCTTTGTGTCAAAATCACTCAAAGTATTTAGATAATTATACATAATGATATGAGCCTAGCAACACACTTAAATAGTTAGCTTTAGGCAGGTGAGACAACCTTTGAAACAAATCAATGAATCGAAGAGCAAGAGAATTGGGCTACTGATCCATATCAGTCAGTGGCATGACTGAGCTCATCAAACGGAATGAAGATATTCTTAAGTGCTTGCAAACCTTTTTGCACAGCTGACATATATAATCCTAAAGTACACAAGCAGGTTAGGATCTCTACCTAGAAATGCATGGAATGAGGTATAATGTATACAGAAGCCCAGAGGTTAACCAATGCATACTCTCAGCAGTGGACCTAAATGTCCTAATGCATTTCCTTGAACTGTGTATTACAAGGATTTCACTTGAAGGAGGTTCTTAGACTACATCTATCTTTTGGGTATTGTGGGTGTTTTTTTCCATATTTGGAAAAGATCAAGGACATCAAATGTATCAGAATGTTTTGCAAAGTTTCCACTTCTGTTACACACACACTTTAACTACTGTGTTTGTTAATATTAACAGATGATGTTTTTGTACAGACTGCCGTAAGACAAACTAGGTAGCTTGAACTGGAATCAGATACCTTTCCAAAATTTACCTCTAAATCATTTTTTAATATTTTGTCCTCAATTAGGATAAAAGCAGTTGCCACTTAACAAGAACAGTATGCAGAAGCAATGCACAATAAGGCAAAATGGAAGAGGCAGGTGAAACAGCAGATCTGGAATATATGAAATGGCATATAATATTAGAGGAAAAAAAAACAACTAATATTTTTAAACCGCACAACACAGAAAAAGGAACATTAAACTTTGTCTGCTCACAAAACAATATAATACATGTTAGTCACTGAGCAACAATTTCCATGGCCTTATACAGGAAGGTACCAAATGTGAAGAGAGGACCCCAAAGCCGAGGCCTTTCCTTTTGAACAATACATTGGATCTTTGGTAGAACTAATAAAGCCCGATTTCCTCTAGATCTGTCTCCTCTGTTCTTCACTCCACAGTAGTCCTATTCATGCCCTTTACTGTCCCCTGAAAGTCTTTTCCTTCTCTTCCCTGTATCAATGCCATAGTTCCCCGCTTGTGCTTAAAGCGAGCTAACACAAAAGGCAATACATGCTGTGAGTGGATCCAGACAGGCAAATCCACCCAACTAAACGCTAGGCTCACACAGCTGCCCCTACGCCAATGTGGGCACCAATCTGGATGTCTCCCTTCTACACAGTCAATTCTTTACAGAGTCCTACCTTCCCATCAAATTTAGTTTAAGCTGGCAGGCAGACCAACTAATTATTTCATGCAGAGTAGATGTAGTTCAGTAGGAAGGTGATTCAGAATGGCCTAAGCCTGTAGTTTACAAGTGAAGTTACTGTTTTAGCCCTCGGTTTGAAACCCTAAAAGCAGAGGACATGCTGGGTATCATGCACCTGATGCGAGTATCTTCATTCTTCTAGTAACAGCATATTCACTTTGCAGGAAACTCAATACAATAGACAGTCTTGAGATCTCTTACTACAGCTAGCCCCTCAGGTAAGACAAGCAGAAAAATCCTGCTGGATAAATTCTGACAGAACCTACATGAACATGCATCAACTCACTCAGCGTTATCAGGCCCAGAACACGAATTTTTTGCATCAGGTGATCTTCAACACTGAACATAAGAGACCATTTTCTAAATTTACTTTCTGTAGTTACACCTAAATTGTAAGTTGCCCACATGGGCAAGGGGAAAGTCTGTGTGTCTTCTGGCCACATAAATGGCTGTATAGACCCTAAGTAACTAAAAGGAGGAGGTAAGATTTAAAGCAACCAGTGTTTAGGAAAACATTAACAGAATCATAAATAACAAAAAGTAACACACACAAAACATATGCTTCCTTCTTACTGCCTTTTCATAACAGGAAATGAAGGAAGTCCTAGATGCAATATTACATTGCAATTCTAGAATTCTCAGTGCTGAAGAAAAAGCAAATGTGTCCACTAAAAAATTTACATTCTACTACTAAATAGAAGCACCTGTTAACATAGTCAGGTTTTGAAATTAAATATATTACATCCTAATCATAACTAAGGAAACAGTTAACCAGCTGCTACTAAGACTAGACACTCCCGACTCAGCAGCTAACAGTACCAGGATTTTTCAAAGAATGGGCCAAATTCATCTCTGGATAGTTATTTACAGGCAGTAAAGCTTAAAATGTTTAATAAGTTACAAAGAATTAAAATAACACTAACCAAAGAATTAAAACAACAGTAACCAACGTTGAACACTCAGGCATGCAGTCAGTTTTGCATTGTATGATCATTTTAAGCTTTCTTTATAATTTAAGCTTCCTTGATAAGTTCAGCAATTTCATCATTGTTATTTTAACCCATTTCAATCAAAACAAGTTTATGAAAAATTAATCTTTTCAGGTAAGGGGGATTCAGGTGGGAGAGGTGTTTGTGTTTTTTTTTTTTAAAAAAACAACCGATGCAGTATATGCTAGCCCAACATTTTAAGGCAATCAGAATGTGTGCTGCATTGCAATGCAGTGCACCACAGCTGAGTCACTGGGCAGTAGCATCTCTTATTGACTCAGTTAGAAAGCCTCTAACTAACTGAAAAATTTAGGTGCTTAGAAAACAGGTCTGTGTATAACCTCAGTCTGATAAACTGATGGAGAGAAAGCACTGGAGAGTTAGGAAAATAAGTTGCACTATTTGCCTCCAATTTGGGGCCAGCAGAAAATTTCCTATGAACAGTTACTGTCAATGTAGAATTTAAAGCTAAGCTTTCAAAAGATAACAGCCAAACCTGCCTGCACCTACAGTAACAAAAAAAAAGTAAGAAAGATGATAAAACTCCTGAAGACTGATCTCTGTAGTGTTATTCTCAGCCTCTTCTTTTAATAGAGTGACAGATTTAAGTTAACAGAAGCACTTGCAGATACATTTAAAGATTTGTGTGCTCTTTACCAATCCTTCCTACTTTCTGTTTTCACGTATTAGCTGAGCTCCAAGGTCATGACAGTGCGTTCACTACTCAAGAAATACAGAACAGTCTGCTTAGCATATGATTCAACTAATATGAAATGAAGAGTTTATAAATACTCTGTCACCAACCACGGGCACATCCTTGAAAGTCTAGGGCTTTTTGGTAGCAGTGCACAAGAACTGTTAGTACTCTTGCACTACAACACTATAAAGGTTGTTTCCTTTCAGGGAATCGGTAGAGTTAAAGGTTCAATGTCAATAATCAGTATTTTGAACTGTATAAATACAGGTTCCCACAATATAGCAGATAGAAACCAGTCCTTTGCTATAATATGCGATATATTCATTGTATTTAACTATACAGTTTGCACAGATAAGAGGGAAACAGGCTATCAGCTATACTGGAAACCAGCTGAGTCAGGACTCGAGTGATGACATAAGAAATTGCAGTTGGATGAAGAGGGTTGAGTAACTGGAAAGAGAATACTAACCAGCAATCTCCAGAAAGGGATGTAAACTAAAAAAGCATTGACTTCTTTAATACAAAAGTTAGTCTAACAGATCAATGTAAAATAAAAATTAACATTGGTGAATAGGCATCTAGATCACACTTGAAAAATTCTTGAGCTGTCTTTTGACTTTTACTACAGGTTCTCAATTTTGCAGCATGAACTGAAGTTTACACGTCCCTTGTTCATGTTCTCACATAATTTCATTCATTACTCAAAGAATCTTTCTGTTCTTATTGGGATATAAGCAGCCCAGGTATTAGAGCAGGTGCGGTGTACCAGGGCACTGAGAGCAAAACAGCAAGTTTTGCCAGAGAAGTAGGGAATTCGCTAGGACATAAGGAATCATAATGTTTATTCAACATTTTAGTATTCAGCTTTTTGTACTATTCCAAGTGTCTTCAGGAAGAGTAAAATTCTTTTAGGTCTAGCACATAGAGGTCAGTATCAATTTTCATCCACTTTTAAAAAACTTGGCGTTCTGCTATGGCCTCCATCCACCAGGTCTTGTTTAACCAGAAAAGCAGTTCAACATATCCTTAACTTAAAAGCCAAAATGGTTATGTGCATACATACTATTAAGTACATAGAGGTGTAGTTAAATCACCTGCTTTTCAGAAGTGCTCAATTTAGATCACCTCCACCTGACAAAGACAGCAAATAACCATCTATCTTAGCAGCTTCTCTGTGCATATTCCAAACTCTTCTATCATGACATACCATGGATACCACTTGGTACCATGTTCCAAACTGAACTTTTATCCTTTTAATGGTCTTTTTAATTTTGGTTCTTTTTTCACATTATAAAGGTGCAGAGAAAAACAGCATGTTCTGCCTAAAATTAGTGATTAGGTCAATACACTTATGGCATTTTCTTGCATAACAAAAGTGAATTTATGCTTCAGAACATCCAGATCTAACTATCTCACAACCAAGGTGGACTTCATTATGTAAACATGTAATTATTTTGCACACACTAAAGCAGTACAAAGTTTTGTGCTATCCATTCCTCTAAAAGGCTAATAAAGGCTAACTGAAAGGCTCAGTCTCCACAAAGAAAAACATTGTATTAGTGATCATCTAAAAAACAAAATACACACTGCAGCCAAAAATCTAAAGGCTCCCAGGAGAGTTCAGCACTGAACAGCAAACTTGTATGGGATTGTAGCAGCACACAATTTTAAAAACACATTTGATACCAAGCATTTAATGTGATCTTCCTGCCGAATCTGTGAAAGAAGCACTTTTAAAGTGAATACACCATGATACAGCAAACGCTACTACAGAGAAAAATACTGGGGTTGATTCTTCTTCTATTTGTATTGCATAAATTCCTAATTCAACAAAATTGTTGAAAACGGACCTTTGGTGAGAAGAGACTCCAGCTCAGTTTCAGAACTGTCACTGGGTATTTCGCATCTCTGACCACTAGGTCACTTCTTTTCAGAGAGCTAACCTGCTAAACATAGCCGTGTGTAAGGAAGTTACAAAAGCCGTGGTAAACTATCTTTGTGCAAATGCTGAAGCCAATAAGAGGGCTTTCCTGACTCTCTTGCAAGAATGCTGTAGAGGCCTTCAGAGACATTCTCTTGAACCTCCAGCAGGTTTTTTTTTTTTTTTNAAGTTTGAGACTCATTTTCATTTCCGCTTGTATACCTGTTTCTAACCACACACCCTGCTGAGCAAAAACCACTGAGTGAACACTAAATAAAGTGGCATGGGTGTGTTTCAGTTAGTCAATTTACCTTAACAGAATGCTGCAAAATACTGCATAAGCCTTAGCTTTGTTTCACTGCTGAAAAATATAGATGGTCCACCATTTACATTCTTTTTCTCCTGTAAATGCCCTTAAGATGTTTTAATAAATATTCTCTGAAGCAAACAAGAAAGCAGGAACTGAAAATACTTTTCCAGTATTTAACTACATGAGTGAGAGCACAAAGAAATATAGGGCTAAATATTTTATTATCTATATGGTAACAGAAGGCCAGTAAAATTTACAATTATGAAAGTTCCATTGCACATGTGAGACTCGGAACACACAAGAGTAAGAACATCCTAACCTAGGCTTATCAGCCACTCTATTGCAGGGAGCCACCAGTTGGATCATGCAATCTGCAGTATTTAGAAATAACTGAAGTATCACTTGTTCCTAGAATAGTTAGAAGAATCAAAGTACTCAAAAGCCAATAAGCAATGCTTTAAGAGCAAACTGCCTATTTTTCACCACCTCCTGGTGGCCACCAAGCCTACAGTAAATGTACTTACCAGAAAAACTATGTTCAATAGGCAGTATCATTGTACTGAGACCTTACTGCTCAGGAGTACAATCATAAGGCAACAGGAAGAATGCCAAGAATGTCTTAGCTGAACTTAATTTTGCATGAAAGAAGTTAGTTTTTCCTAGGTCTAACTAAGACGCCTTTATTTCATAAGCATTTCTTTACCAGCAGGTTCCAACTCTATGACCTAGTGTACAATTTGAAATGAATCAGAAGTGAATCACAGAACACTGACATCACATGATCAATGACTAAACTACTAAGAATATGAATAATTTCTTGTAAGCTACCTGAAATCTTCCAGTTGTTATCAAAAGCTAGCACCAAAAACAACGCAACACAAGAAAGCATCAAGCAATTGCCAGGTAGTCTGACAAAGTGCAAAGCTGAAAGTCATGGGTTGCTATACTGATGTTGCTATATAGCATTCTTTAAGACTTCTGCAAAGTGGTTTTTTGTTGTTGTTGTTGTTTTGTTGTTTTCCTGATGGCTTAAAGAAGATGGTGTGAGGATGGTGTTATAAATGTCTGTAAAGATTATTAAAGCAGCATTTGATATGAAAACTGGGAGAAGTTATGTTCTTAAGGTTTAGCAGCAGGGACCTTGATGAAACATGCAGACCCGTGTGAAATATGGAGCTACATGTGGAAGTACATGCCAGGGTTCAGTGACTAAATTGAAACAGCTGTAAGACAGTATCACTGCCCCATACATGAGGTGCAGTACTATGAGATTACTTTAGAAAGGCTAGAAGGAACCAAAGCTAAACAAAATATTTCATGAATATTTCATGGATAGTTTCTGGAACTTGTCTTCACAGATAGGAACACTATTCCCTACAATCACTCTGTTTCCCTTCAGTTTAAAACTTATACAACACATAATAGTCTTACTATGGGCTTATTATTTCAGCAAGGGAATTTGGTAACCCTGCAACAGAGGCAGTCATTTAACTCTTTTTGTTCAATTGATCAAATTTGGTCAGAATCAGATTCTTAAGAAGACACCCTCCCAATCATCGTTATGATCACAGAATAGAATCATAGCATGGCTTAGGTTTGGAAGGGACCTTAAAGACCATCTAGTTCTAACCCCCCTGCCATGGGCAGGGACACCTCCCACTAGACCAGGTTGCTCAAAGCCCCATCCAACCCGGCCTTGAACACTTCCAGGGATGGGGCATCCACAGCTTCTCCGGGCAACCTGCTCCAGTGCCTCACCACCCTCTGAGTAAAGAATTTCTTCCAAATACCTAATCTAAATCTCCCCTCTTTTAGTTTAAAGCCATTACTCCTTGTCCTATCACTACACTCCCTGACAAAGAGTCCCTCTCCAGCTTTCCTGTGGGCCCCCTTTAGGTACTGGAAGGCCACTATAAGGTCTGCACAGAGCCTTCTCTTCTCCAGGCTGAACAACCCCAACTACCTCAGCCTCTCTTCATAGGAGAGGTGCTCCAGCCCTCTGAGCATCCTCATAGCCCTCCTCTGGACTCGCTCTAATAGATCCATGTCCTTATATTGGGGGATACCATCACCAAGAGCTGAGAAGCAGATTCAAATTAAACTAGGGTGTTTACTTTTTGATTTGGAAATAGCCTTTATTTGTTACAGGCAGCTGAAAGCTCAGTTAATGTAGGTATCAGGGCTAGGAGATAATGTTCTCCTGTTCCAATGCAGAATCAGTTTTCTCTAAGCCAGTATGTTTCAGAACCAGTTTAATTTGTCACTAAAATTCAACAGTGATGAAGATATTACAGTCTCTGTAGGTAACTTATTCCAGCACTTGAACATCTCTGTCATCAGAGAGTTATCACTGTTGTCCTGTCAGGGCAAGACAAACTTGTAAGATTAAGCACATTATGCCTGACCCCCAGTAGAGAGAAAAAACACTGTTTTCCTTACCAATATATTTTTTCCTATGTAAAGATTGCTTCCCCCATCTCTTTTCTGAATTAGGAAACATCAACTTTGTCATTTTTTTTCCCTTAGAAGCCAGATTTTCTAGATCACTGGTCAACTTCAGTGTTGCTTTCTGAACCCTTTGCAACTTGCATCTTTATGAAGCAAGTTTGAATAAAGTAATCCAGAGGACATCTTAGCATTAGAGTTAGAATGTTATTTTGAATATATATTAAGGTATGATGTACAGGATAACTGTACACATATTATAAAAAATAAAAATAAGCATATGCACCCCTCTATGCATACATATATCCCCTTAAAGATTTTGCCTTTTCTGCAGTAGTACAATATAATTCAATCCTTTTCAGTTTTAAAGTCTGTCTCCATGTTGATATCCTTTCCTGCAGAAATGCTGTATATCAAGTTCACTGTACTCTGCTTTTACAACCGATTACCCCAAGTGTATAACTTAGTACTTGTTCTTAGTGAATTCTTTATTTCAGATTATTATTTTAGACGGTTAATATCTTTCAGAAACAATGTAAGTTAATTACAATGACCTTACAAAGATGATGCATTAATTAGGTAAAAGAATGACATTCAGTAGACTGGACTAAAATATTCAGGGAATTGGCACTAAAGTGCCCTTTTTTTTTTTTTTAATTTGGCTTAGTGTCTATACATGCTTGTAACCACTAGGTGAGTGATATATAAATTTATTTACGCAAGCAATTGGTCTCATGAGAAAAACCTCTAAAACTAAAATGAGAACAAATCAGTATTTTTACAGGGAGGAAAGAACCATACTACTTTGTGATCAACCTTGCATTAACAGAGCCCTAAACAAACCAAGTAAACAGAGATGCTGAAGGAAACGTTATAAACTTCACACAGTTCTCTGAGTCTACTCCCCACTTCAAACTCCCTACACTATGGGAATAATAAAAAAAAAAAAAGCAGAAAAAAAGGCTGTTCTTCCAAATACTCATTAACATTGCAGATATATCCAAGACACAAGTGAGTCTAATATGCATCCAAGAAGGATAATAAGACTGTTCTGTTTGAGGGTAGGGAACATTAGGGAGTAAAAGCCTCAAGGGAAAGCCATTACTCTCTCTCAGAAACAGCTTTTGGAAAGCTACATCTTGCAGAAAGCTCTGGGTGGGTAATTCTTTAAAATGAAAACAAGAGGATAAAAGCTCTTGTCAAGGGGAAATGGGATGATTTTTAGAAATTAAAACGTTCTTCAAGAGAAACCAAATGAAATGTGGGTGGAAAGCATTCCATTAGCCTTGGAAATTCAGATCAAGTACACAGAACAAGGTAAAAAGTTAACACTCCCCCCACACACTAATATTCATTGTTCTATAGCATGGTTAAAGTATTGGTTTTGGCAAATTTAGATGAGAACTTTTTAATCAAATAGTCTTTTTCTACAAAGCCTACGAATCATAATTTGAGAGTTGAAGTTTTTTCAAAGCTATAAACCATGATACTGGAGGAGCCATGTGCAGCTTTTGAGCTACGGGCAACTCTTGAATAATTCAAGTAATAATAATGCCTGGCAACTCAGCTGTGCTGGTATAAGCACTGGTGGCTAAGACAAATGAGACAGAACAGAACAGAATCAGAAAATTATGAGGCCAGTATCACTAGAGGACCACTGAATTCACCTGCATGCTTAACACTTACTCATCTCACAACTGCAGTGTTTTTACAATGAGCTTCTATCTAACTGTATGATTGATCCTGGTACAGGCAGTCATCAGATCCAAGAAAGCATGAAGTTGGCTTCATTCGAAGGTTCAAACTATAACAGACCAGCAAGCTCTCTGAGACCTGAAGATATTAGCTTAGACCCCAGTTTCTGGCCTTGATTTTTCATTGCTGACTCATGCTCCTACCCCAGCTATAGAGGTGTCCTGTTATAGTGACCTACTGTCTCAAATTTCCTTTCCTTAAATACCTCAGCTTCCCAGCCTTTGGTCTAACTTCTAGATATATCACTGAAATTAATGTTTACAGACTGTCTGGCAAGCTATCGTCTAACCCAGTAGATGTGTGCATGCCTTTGTCCCTTCCTTAGACTGAAACATCTCTTTTTCACCATAGACATAAAAACCACAAGGTTTCCAAAAAAGCTGCAGCTTCACTATAAACTTAAAACATACCTAAACACCATGCACCGCTGTTAAATATTTACATACGGAAGCTTCCCAATTGCTGATTCAAGCTAGCTGCAGTATGTCAAATTTTCATCAGAGAAACTTTCCCACATGTTCAAGTGCAAGCTTTATTGGCCCCACTGCATCAGTTGTTCTAGCACAGAAAAAGTCTCATGCCTCCCAAGTACTGTGGTTATACATTTCTTAATATTACAAATAAAGGTATCTGATCACTTTCTCATTCAATGTACTTTTTTTTTTTTTTTTTAGCGTATACTTTTAAAAGAATAACACTACATACTGGAGATCAACATTAGATATAGCCAATTAAATATAGCTGAGGAAGGGAGAAGACAATTTCATCCTTATTCAAAATGTAAATTTGGAAGGTGAAGCATTTTCAAGAAAATGTAAAGGTTAACATAGAAAACAAGCTCTTGACATCTCAAACTACAGTTCTCTGCCAGAGGAGTTCCGTATTTCAAAAGAAAAGGTATTATGGCATATTGCTAAATGATCGCAAATGTAGGTGGCACTAGGCACTGAATTCTTCTTAACATGACCTCTATACACATTTGAACTTTAAAGCTGCAGTATTTGGGCCTGAAGTCATCTCCAATGCAAGTATAATCTTAATAGCTCTTAATGGGTGCTCTCTTATCTTTGCCTTTTCCCAGCTCTTGCACTTTCATTTTCTGACCTCATTAATGGAGGAAAAAAGTGGTATTACGTTTAGAAAATTATCCTAGCTTTTATTCTTCAGCCTATCCTGTGTAACACGAAGATATATTGAACTGTGTAATACTTTAAGGGAAGCCCCTTCTTTCTCAGACTTATAAAAAAAAAAAGCAGTGCAAAAATATGTCTTCATACCTGGCAATACACAGCAAAATACTGAAAGACTTGACACTAAAGCATACACAAACCAAACCAAATAACAGAAAGTAAAATGCACGGGGAAGCCTAAAGAGCAAGTGAATTATTTCTTGCTTCTACTTCATACATATGCTGTAGAGAAGAAAGAATTGACATTCGTGGAACATTCTCAGGAGAATGAATTCTTTTCTATTGCTATCTAAGATTTTGTGCACTGCTAAATAGAAGTTATATTGTTTTTCTGAAGTTATATTTAAAGGTATGAAGATACAATTTTCCGTCATATCCCTGTGGTAAGTATAAGTAAATGGGAGACTGCTTTGTAAAGCAAGAAGTCTAAGTTTTATGCATTTTCTTTCATTACTTATTTCGTGACTGGGACAACTATATTGAAAAGACTGAAGTCAAATTAGCTAATTAGAACTTTAAAATATATACAAAGAAATCTAAAGTTTCATTTCTTTGGGAAAAAAAATTTCCACCAACATCAAGTTAAAAAAAGAAATCATTTTCTTTTTGGTACAATCACAATTAACTTTAATACTTAGCTAAATAGCTTTCTACAGAGCAGGAGCTACTGTTCTGTTCCCACGATGTCATTAATTGATCATTAACATAGTTTCTGTTGCCAAGCAATACTAAATTTTCTGCATTGTATTTGACCAAATCACACCCAGATTACTAAACACATAATGATCGACTTCCACTGTAAGACAATATAATATGTGAACAAACTTTAATCACTTTTTGGGGGGACTAGGGACTTCAACATTCAGTCTAGGCTTTGGGGGCAGGATTGAACCCTGCAAGTTTGTGGAACATGAGACAGAAACAAATGACAGCCCATGCAATGCTAACAGAAAAAAAGTAAATGACAAAAGTTGGCTTTTGTGGGTGTGCATATGCCTTAAAAGACAAAACTGCCTTTTAGTCAGAATTCCATGTTATAATTTAGTATATTTGGTAAAAGAATAAAGATAAATTTGGTACTTGAACTGTGACTGTTTTACTAGTTGTATATTCCAACTAGACTGGAAGAATGTATTTATGTTAAGAGCAGAGTGTTTTTTTTCTTGGAAGACTCAATGTATTTTTGCATTATATTGATGCAAAAGTGAGCTATGGAAATATTATGAGTTCACAGAACTAGACAACTCTGCTAACATAGTTTTTTTTTTTTCCTCAAAAATGTAAACTATGATCAACTTGTACAAGCACCTACAGACGCAACCAGCTCTTTTGCCAGATTTCTCATTCCTATCACAAGAATTATTTGGCATCTTTCATTCAGATCAGACCTGAAGTCATTTCCCAAATTTCTAAGGTTTGTTTACAAACACTCTCTTTATCCCACACTGAGGCAACAAGCTGGTTTAGTACTGATCAGACACTGTAGAACAATTTACATCACAACCTAAGATTATTACGACCATTAGAAGCTGCAAATTGCACTAGGTTCACATAAATTCTATTAAGAATATTGCTAATCTACGAAGTTATTATTTTAACTTATTTGAAAAGTGGTAGCTATGGGTTTAAATCTTTTTTTAAATATACATTTTTCCCCTATTGAAGATTGACATAGCAGTATAAACAACTAATTCCACTGCAAAGTTTTTCATGCCTGAGCTTCCACATAGAATTACACTACATAAAACATGTATTAATATACATTTACTCTGGAGAAAAAAAAAAAAAAAAATCAGTTGCTTTCCTAAAACCCTTTACTTACATCTCTCAAGAAACCAGACACAGGGACACTGCATGGTGACAGACACTTAAAAGATGTTTCACGATTACTTTTTTCCACTGAGCACGTTCATCTTGCCTAGCAGTAACTGAAGTGCCTGAACTGTAGGATAAGCATAGCTCTTCCGTGTGCTACAGTAAGTGTGCTTGCAGTACTTAAATACAGAGGCAAATACATAAGATCTTCCACTCAAAGGCTAAAGACATTATATTCATAATATTAAAATTGTGACATCTTAGAGATTTCTCAGCTCTTTCATGACCCTCAGATGTTTTCAGGAAGACACAAGTGTTTGTATAAATCAGGACTGTCAAGTGTGCTCTTAGGATTGTTTGTTAGGTAGTTTTAAGTAAAGTTTGAGGACTTCTCTGTAGACAAAGCAGGGAGATAGCAAAATGACACTATGCTGAAGATATATTTTGTCCCAATTGCTACAGAGTTTTTAAACATTTGTAAAAATGATTTAAACAAATGTTTTATGTGGTCAAGGCAAAGACCCTTTAACGCAATATGCCCTATAAGCTTTAATGCATGTTAAAATAGTTCATTGAATCTTCAAAAGGTGCATTTAAAAAAAATAGCAACATTACTCATGATAAACTTAAAGATACATCTGCATGGTAAGACAGAAGCTTACAGTCAAGGAAAGAAATGCGGACCTCTTACCATGCACCTCTTACCCTACACAGTGAGCATACAAGCATACAAATAGGAAAAAAAAAAAAAACACATCTGCTAGAACAGAAACTGACTTGCTAACAAATAGTCAAAACATCAGCCTCACAGTAGCATGAAAATAGCCTAGGGTAAAATGTATGATGAACTATTGTTATTTCATTCCCATGAAACTTAGCAGATATACGGTTAACAAATTAAGAGATAATCATCCAGTGAAGTAGAGAGTAAAAATATTTCAGCAGTATTCAACTTGCAACACTTTCTGGACTAAATGTATGTCAACATGCATTTATGCAGTCTTGCAAAGATTATTATAAGAAGAACTAGGAAAAAATAGAGCTCTGCTACTGAGCACTTGCTTCCTGTGTTCTACTGAACTGTCAGCATTAAATAGTCAATGGGGCCATAGAACAGCAAGCTAGACCCTACTCTGTTGGTTTTGACAGTAAAGCTGATAGCGCAAGTGTCTCTACAACCAAGCAGTAATGTAGGAGACAAAGCTATACTGACTTTCAGAGAACAGTCTGCCACTCAAAAGTGCATTATTTTCCAGTTGTTTTATATACTACATAATGGGAAAACATGGATGCAAGAGGTTAAAGTCACTGTTTTACCTACAATTCCACTCCAGAATCAGTCACTAATGAAGACTTCCTCCAGAATAAATTATCTCCCTCCTGAAGTTGTCATATTCCAAGCCAAGATCTATTAATTACTTTGCTTCCCTGAACTCATAGCTTCAGCCATCTTGTTGCCAGTTAAACACCTACCTTTAATTCTCTCTTTATGACCTTTCTGTTCAGAATTAACCTCTCTGATGGAGAGGTTTCACTGAATCTAACTCTTCTACACACTGCATTTTCTAGTCTTTTCAATCACCTTACCCTACCTCCTGCTCTTCCTATGTGTTCTCCTTTCTTTGATTTCTCTTTCCTCTACTTCCCTATTACGACTTCTCTTTCTTCCCATACAATCACTTTTTCATCTATAAATGTTGTTGTCAGCTCCACCTGTATCCTACACTTCGCTTTCTTTTCTAAGGCAATCAAATATAATGCATTCGTCTGCACTCTACAGCTCTTCTTGTCAGTCTAGATCATAGCAGTAACAGCATCCTGTAGATACTTGTAATGTTGAAAGGTCTTCCAAGTCACATAAAAAATGTTTTGAATCACTGTTCTATATAATCACATTTTTTCTCTTTGCACTGTTGAGAGCTGTTTCAAGTCTCTACAAATCTCCTCCTAGACTAATATCAGGACCAAGGTCCCTTTCTAAGAAACTACCTGCCTTCAACCTCTCATCACACTGTTTTTCCTGAATTCTTGCCCTAGTTCATGTCCTGCCTTTTCTATTGCCTTTACTTTTGGCAATTCTTTTTGGGATTCATCTTACTCATCTCGATGCAACCTTTCACATGACTTGAAGAAACCTCTACTTTCAGCATCTCCTTCTATCTTTGTCAACACAAATCATACTACTTCCCCCTTAACCATACTGCAAGATAAATGGTGTATACTTGTGTTCTTTATAGTTGTAAGTATGGGTTAACTCTTAATGCCCTCTTGGTTAGGCCATCTTGTGATATTCTTCACATAAATGGCAGAAGGCTGCCAACTTCCCCTTGCACACCATTGTTGACAGCAGCCTCTTACACATGGTTTGTTTTTTTCCAAGCTTTTATAGTTGAATTCAGGAATATAAACTTGGCTGTGTACTTTATATAAGAATTGTATTTGTAATTGTACACATAATATTAGCAAGTGCAGTATAGTATTAACATGACGTAGTACATATTCTGAAGTGTGACACATCACACAGAATCACAGAATGTTAGGGATTGGAAGGGACCTTGAAAGATCATCTAGTCCAATCCCTCCAATCATCATCTCTATCTACTAGATATTGTTTTTCTTAACCCTAGACAGTAAATAAATCAAGGGCTTTTTCCAGAAAGCAAAAAAATACAGTAAGGAGATCTGTGCTTAAATCTTAGAGGATTCTGTGTTTTTTTTAATATTGAAGTAACGCTTGCTCAGATCGCAATAATGAATTTCTGGAATAATATATAAAATAATATACATAAGCATATTTGAGACTGAAGATATGACTTTAATCTGAATAGAATACAGGGTAGTAGCTTAACTTAAGTACAATGCATGGGAATAAACTTGCTTAATCATTCAGCAACTATGTTTTTTTTACCCACTATTTTTCTCCCTATCCCCCCCTCAAACTCCAGATTAAAGGGTTTCCTTCTCTTCCTTTGTTGGCATGATGAAATGAATATCTTTTGCACAGTATTTTTGTTGATAGCTACAAGAACCTTCTCTAAGCAACTTCATTAAGTAGGTTATCTATAGTTTTAAGTTGCACTTTAAAACATTTCCTTAAATATTCTGCTTGGAAATTCCAACATATGTTAAGAATGTGCATAATGTCATAGAAGACATACAAATACAGACACTATCATGAGCTGCCCAACAGAGTCTAAATGTCTATAGTACACATCATGATTGTAGCAGTCCTTAGTCAGTTTAAGATTACAGGCGCAGGTACACGACAACTCAGTTTGCTAGACCTACATACTATTTGTCAAGGTTCAAGAAAACCCTGTTTAGGGTTACAATAAACTTTATAATTTAAGTATGAAACCCTTTAAGAAAGATTCACATGCATTGACAGCTTAACTGGATAGGTACACTTCCTTTTCTCTGTCACCTTAGTCCTTACAATAAATGGATGCCCAGGAATTTGAGAGCACTTGCTGATTTATATACTTTGAGTATTAAAAAATTATTAAAATAAAATGAAACCAACAGTACTCTCCCATTCAGTGTTTTACATATAGTACCTGAATCAACCACCATGATAATTTTACTAGACTTTTTATAATGTTACATTTATAATTCCTTTTTTTGCCCCATAAAAACATGGATACAAATAAGTATTGGTGAAGAACTCTCAATATTTTAACTGTATGAAGGTCTTACATGTGCTTTAGATGTTGTCTCACTCCCAGTGAACCAAAACTTACAGATTATCAATATTTGTTTAAGAACTGGGGCTTTGTAACAGTTCAGTGGATACATTCTTTACAATAATTAAATGCAGGAGAAAAAAAAGCCAGAAAGAAATTAAAAAATGTTGATAATTGCATGTTTTATCAACTTCTCTCAGTCACGCATTTCTCTGTACATGCTAAAAATAAGGCTTTAAAATACATTAAAAAAATGCATTTCCAATGGATGTGAAAGATTAGTCATTGTTTATACAGTATTTCACAGAATCACAGAATCATTTAGGTTGGAAGAGACCTCCAAGATCACCTAATCCAACCTATGACCTAACACTACCCAGTCCTCCACTAGACCATGTCACTAAGCTCTACATCTAAACGTCTTTTGAATACCTCCAGGGATGGTGACTCAACCACTTCCCTGAGCAGCCTATTCCAATGCCTCACAACCCTTTCAGTAAAGAAGTTTTTCCTAATATCCAACCTAAACCTCCCCTGGTGCAACTTTAGCCCATTCTCCCTTGTCCTATCACCTGGCGTGTGGGAGAAGAGACCAATCCCCACCTCACTACAGCCTCCTTTAAGGTACCTGTGGAGAGCGATAAGGTCACCCCTCAGCCTCCTCTTCTCCAGGCTAAACAACCCCAGCTCCCTCAGCTGTTCCTCACAGGACTTGTTCTCCAGACCCCTCACCGGCTTCATTTGGAAGCCCTTCTTTGGACACGCTCCAGCACCTCCATGTCCTTCTTGTAGTGAGAGGCCCAAAACTGAACACAGGACTCGAGGTGCAGCCTCACCAGAGCCGAGTACAGGGGGACAATCACTTCCCTAGTCCTGCTGGCCACACTGTTCCTGATACAAGCCAGGATGCTGTTGGCCTTCTTGGCCACCTGAGCACACTGCTGGCTCATATTCAGCCGGCTATCAACCAATACTCCCACGTCCTTCTCTGCCAGGCAGCTTTCCATTTATGTGCTGCAGCACTAGATCAGCACTATGTGTTACTATTTAACTACACAGATTAATTATTTTAGAGGTGAGTGGGCGTTTGAGTACATTTAGTGTCTAAGGACTCTTACCCTGCAAGTAAACTTTGCAAGAGGCTTTCAGATTAGTTCACAGTACTGAAAGATACAGTGTTAAACAAATGCATTACTTACAAAGTATTCAGAACCCTTTTGAGTGCTTTCAGTACTAACACATTTTAAAAATATAAAAAATGAACGTGTTTCCTAATGAAAAAGATCAGAAAAGGAGACTAAAGATTTAGTGTTAAGGCAACAATCATCCTTGTCCACATGCTGCAATTCCTCTGGTAAAAAGAGAAATGAGTAACTCACAGGCTTAAAAAATATACAGCTGTGATTTTTATTTGGATTCTTTCTCTCTACTGACAGACAACTTTAAATCTGTACTGATAACACAAAAAGCAATCCAATGTTACTCCACCTAGCTTAAAAATAGCTCATTTCAAAATGTTTAACATAAACATGTTTTTGACACATTATGAGCATATTACTGCATGTAGTAATTACTTGTTAAAAGTTTACCAAACTGATACTTGAAGGAACAAACAAACAAAAAAAAAAAAAAGGAAAAAAAAACGTAAACACATGGAAGTATAGGGATCAACAAACCCATAAAATATGCAGTTACCTACAGAATGCATAATGATCAGTCAAGCCTTTCTCCTTCTCTAGTAAATCAATGTAATTCACCAGTAAATGACCTAAAAGTAACCAGTACAGAAACATATTCATGCCATTCCAAAAACCTCCAGACACTCACCAAAAGACTGAATGCAGGTTTCAAGAAGATCTTCCAAAGTCGCCCCTTTGGCCAGGTGCCCCAGTGGCACCATTGTGACCTGGGTAAGATTTGAAAGGCTGGGACAATGACTGATCTGCTTCAGCTCAAGTGCTGATTCAGGGGCAGTGCTGCATCCTTGGGCAGGTTGCCTAGAAGAAAGAACAACAGCAAAGTAAGTACAAGATGAGTGAGTGGCAAATTTTACCCTGCATGGAAAAGGGAGAGAGATTTAAAGGGCAATTAACTCCCAGTAGCTATGTTAGTGAAAGACATAGCCCTCCCACTTAATAAGTGCACCAAAGAGACTGCTCAGTAAATCGTTTTTTTTTTTTCCTGCTAAACACGGATTGTAGAGCACACAGTTANCACAGTTACAGAGCTCCTTGAATGATCTCTCATATTACCAGAAGTCTTACTTCTTTGCTTGAGAGTTATGTTTACATTACTATTTCAGCACAAGCTTAAGGGAAAAAAAAAAAAAAAAAAAACCCTACTTTTTAATTGTGTGTACAAGCCCTGTAACAGGAATATTGTTACACAGTAATGTACCACCACACATTTGTGTGGTCACCAAAAGTGAAGGAGAAAAAAAAAAATTCTACTATAATCAAATATTACACATTGGAAAAAGACAGACTAGCTTTATTAATAGTGATTTTCCAAGTGAAATTAAAGTACCCAAAATATCAGTGCAACTTTACAGCAGAGCATTTTACAATTAAAAAAAATCTGATGAGTTTGTATCCATTCTACACTATTATTTCCTATTAAATTGTTTTAAAATGCTTTTATTATTAAAGGCTTACAACTTTAAAAGAGACCAAAATAAAGCAAGTATCTAGTTTTAGGCTTGTATTTTGCTCATATTATCATGTCTCAGAGTTTAAGAATGTGTATGCTTACAGGTAATATTAAAGGCTGTTCATTGTTTGCATACGTGTTCATCATTCTGTATGAAATATTACAGAGTGAATATTATGAAGAGTTCTGAAACATTTGCACCTACAAATAACAGGAACTACTTCAAAATGTGACTGGAGAGCATGACCATATTGCTCACAAAAGGACATCAGCCACTGCTGTTTCAATAAAACTTGGGCTTATTTCAGAGAATTTACGCTCCACAGCCTTCCTAAGCAAGTTACTGCAGCATCTTTAAGCTGCTATCTTAAGCCTTCATACAACTTTTCTCAGAGCACTATGCAAAACTTTTTATTGATAAACTGACAGTCCTGAGAAGAAAAGGCATAGAAATTTATCCAGTGTGCATATTACATACAGACAGAGACGGTAAAGACACCAGCACCCCATACAGGCAATCCTGAGCGAACTTGGAAATATGGACACCTAATGAAGACAGACTGGACTCTACCTCATGTCAGTGAGTTTCAAGCCTTTTCTTAAATTTCTGACTCACTTCCATGCTGGAAAAGCCATGAAACTGCACATGATGCCGTTCACAACCCACATAGTCAGCAAAACACAGACCTGATTCTGCAGGGGTAGTGACCATCACCCAACTCTCCTACACTAAATCTGCCACTGGCTATGCAAAGAATTTTCTGTTCCCTTCCGCCTTTCTCTAAATTTCCCTCTTCGCTTTGTGATCTGACTTCCTGTTCTCACGTAAAAGAGCAAGAGCCTGATTAGTTTTCAGCGTTCCCTTTTTACAAGCTTAACCAACACCCCTCCCTCCTAACTCCATTCCTGGCCTCTTCAGCGCAGGGCAGAGGATGCTAGCGATGCAGCAGGAGCAAAGTCAGAGTTACAGCGGGAGATATTTTAGGTCTTGGCAACAGAGCCAATACTGAACAGTGTACAAAAGCAAAACCGCCCGCAGCCCAAAAACCAAAAGTTCACGATGACACCGCGGCCCCCTTGGCAACGCGGCACGGGCGAGACTCAGCGAGCGAACCCACCCGAGCGCGACGGCTGGCTGGCGGCTCCCCGCGCGGCCGTTCTG
>VXAA01006036.1:150443-194521 GCA_013399115.1 Anseranas semipalmata
TTCCCCAGGGTCCCCATGTCGCTGCTAGCCTCGGCTCCGCCGCCCGGCCGGCTCCGCCAGGGCCGCGGGGCGCGGGGCTGCGTGGGGCGGAGGAGGACGGGGGAGCGGGGCGGCCCCGCGCATCGCCTCCTCCCGCCCCGCCGCTCCCCCGCTCCCGTCGCGCCTCAGGAGCCCGAAACCGATCGAGCGGGGCAGCCGCCACCCGTGACGAGCGAAGGCGAAGATCTTATCGGCAGAAGGAAGTGCTGAGCCGCGGGGCCGCTCTTCCCCGAAGCCGCCGGATTTACCAGGTACCGACACGCGGGCTCCTGCCCGCCGTGCCCGGCTCTAGCGCGGCCGCGACACTTTCCGCGGCGCGGCTCCGGCCCGGCAGCGCCGGCTCGCGCTCTCTCTCTCTCTCTGGGCCGCCCCCAGGGGCTGGACCTGCCGGCGCCCACGCGTGCCCCGCGGCAACCGCCGCGCCCGAGCACGGTCCCGCGTGGGGCTGGCCGAGGACAGCCGCTGCCGCGGCACATGGGAGGGCCGGGGGGGGACGGTGTCACAACCCCAGCCCCTCGCGAGAGAAGGGCCGGTACCGCGGGCGTGACACCCCGGCCCCCCCGGCTGCGTGACTGCGGGTGGGGTGGACCCACGCGCGTCCCGGGCCCGCGCGCGCTGATTGGCTGGCCCTCCAACGGCCGGCGGNCGGGCGCCGGGCGCGGCACCGGGCAGGCAGCGCCCGGCAGAAGCGCGGCGAGACGGTGTCTGAGGAAGGTTCTCCCCGCGCTGCGGGCGGCTGGGGGTAGAGGCGTGCGCGGACGCTGGGCGGGCGCGAAGCTGGGGTTCCTACATCGGCAGCTACTGCTCTAAGGCCCGTGCGCTAGCTGCCGCCGCGCACCGTCCCTCTGGTTTGACCGTGGCGATCCCTAATGCTTGCGCTACTAACTGCCCCGTTTTGGCCATTAATAGAAGAGAGAAAAGAAACTCCGTCGCTTCTGAGAAGAAATGACCGGGCAGGAAATCTGAAAGGTCAGACACATCACGTGTAACTTAGTTGGACCAATTGGTCTTGCACTGAGAAATACAATCACCTGAGCGGTACAGAAGTCACGGGTCACTAGGCTCCATTATTTTGAGAGCTCAGTTTATGTTATGGAAGGTTACTTGGGCACCGTATGCTGCTGTACCTCACACTGAGGTCCACATGGTTTTCATAAACCGTTTCTTTAACCAGCACGATTCAGATACTCAGAATAATTTGCTGCCAACAACCAGGGCACACTTCTCTTTAGGTCTCCAAATGATCAAATTCACAAAGGAAGTAGCTCGCTGGTGTTTTCTCAGGTGCGGTGGTAATTACCACTACCACCATGAGCTGTGCAAACCTGACTGGCTGTGCAGAAGACTTGCAGGTGAAAGGAAAAACCCTGCATGCAACTGGAAATCACATTAGTGATTCGGCAGGTGACATTCCTCTGAGTAAGTAGTGAGCTCATGCCCAGCTTGAAGATCACTGTGGTTTATGAAACACAAATGCATAAATATATATCCAAGATCACAAGTCATGTCATCTGTCATGTTCTCTGTAGCACCTGTGTTGTTAAGCCCATATGCTGGCCCAATTCTACTTCAGACAAGTACATCCCAGCTATCTTTGCTTTTTCTTTAACTGCAATTTCCTTGAGAAGTTCGTGTACATGCATACACACAAATAAATGGGGGCTTGACAGAAGGAATACTCTACAGCTTTGTGGTCAGAAGGTAATCCGTAAGCAAATCTTACACAATCTTAACTTAAATGCCTGTATAGCAGCCTGACATACTGATCCTGGGATATAACATTCTCCAGGTGAAATGGTCTCCTGCTGTAAAGTACACGCACACCTGTTTTGTGTGCTCAGAAGATCAGAGACTTGCTCTGTGGAGGGGCAAGATAATTATTTTTTCTCAGAGCTTCTATCAGTAGATGATTACTTTACAATAGAACTTATGGAGCCATGCTAACAGCGTTGCAAGAAGACTATTATGGCTAGGATGGGCCATATTGCTCCTGAGGGAACATGACTGATTCAGAATTTTTATACTGTTGTGTTCCAATCCCTGGAATATCTTGCAGTAATTAAAACTCACAAATTGGATTTTACCATTGGAACTGAGTGAAGGCACCTACTTACTGCCTCAGAGCAAGCCAGCTCTTTGAAGTTCTGCTGTACTTTTTCTCTTCAAGTTAGCTGAGTTCACAAACTTAGCTTGGCCTCCAAGTGGTGTAAGAATAATTTTCTTAAGCTGTTCTTTCATATCTACTTTAAGCTCATTTAATTTCCCTTCTTTCCTGGGTCCTGCTCTTTGCAATGGGCCAGCTAGTAGAGCTGTACAACCAAACAGTGAGTTGCATGCAAAAATTAATCAAGGAAAAAACCCCACCCCAACAATAGATGATGCACGTTCTGCCTTATCAATTCTTTCATTCATTTCACCACCCACTCACATTAGCTCAAGTGCCACAACCAATCAAAGGTAAGAGAGCAAGACCACACATTTTTCCAGTAGCTTTCACTTAGATCTATTTACTTAGATCATTGTGAAATCACAGCCTGATTACAAAGGCTCTTAGATGTCCTTGTGGAATGATGAATGAAGAGGCTCCTTGGCACTGACAGTGGACCCTGCTGGGTGGTGGGGTCAGCAGACAACATTAGGAAGGCAAGCCAGATAATCTAGTGTGGGAAGCAATTCCAGGGAAGGAGAAGAGATTGCAATTGGAAAGGACAGCACATAGAAGCTATGAAGAGCTCCTGCTGGATCAATGTGTATTATGCTAAAAAGTAGTAATCAGAATCATTGGGTTTAACAAGTTCTCTTCAGTTAGGGACTGCTAGCAATTGCACGTGGGGAGAAAAAAAAAAAAAAAAAAAAAAGCTTTTATCTGAGCTGTGGTATGCCAGAGGTGTGGCTATCCTGTGTGATCAGCTGATACAAATAGCAGCCCTAATGAGGGCACCACCTTAATGTGCTTCCCTATTATAACTGAAGTCTGTAGCTGTTAGAGCAGTTTTTCTTAAAATGAATGTTCATTTCTGTTGCAGCTAGTAGAGCACTTCTAGTGTCTTGTTCCAAGCCTGGGTCATAACTTTTCATCAGGATTATCTAGACTTTGGTATTTCTGTTTTCAGAAAGTTGCAGTGTTAGTGGAGATTTTGGTCTCATAACCCTGTTGAGGTTATTAGGCAGTGGTAATTCCCTTGGCTGTTTTTTTCCTGATGCAGCTGTGTCACAGGGGCCAGAGATGGAATGTCCATTTTCTAAAGCAATGTGACGTACAGCAGAGTTAGTTTTTGTGACTTTGCCACATGTATCGTGATACCAATATCCTCTTTCAGTGGTGCATGTTCTGGGGCAACTTTTTGGACAGCTATAGCTTTCATTTATAAGGAGGAGGCAATAAAACTCCTAGTTGTGATTGCAGAATGGGACCTGAAAGTATGACACTAGGATTCAGAGAGTGGATAGCAAATTAAGAGGAATGTGAATTGTTTTTTATTTTTATTTTTTTAAAGGTGATTTTTAAGTCAGGTTGAAAAAGACTGGACTAATCTTATTTGAGTGCTTTGGGTTGTCAATAAGGTATCTGTGGGGCTCCACCTTTTCTGCGAGAACAGAAGTAACTAAGAGCACCCAGTAGCCGCTGCCTCCTTATGTTTAAGGACCATATGTTTGTATACATTATATGTAAGACACCTTAAAAAATTAATAGCTGTGCTACTAATAAGTCTGTCTATCTAATCTAGCTCTGTACTGATGTTTCTGCTGTCAAGACTGCTTCTGCCAAACTGTTCAACATCCAGTAGTGAGCCTTGAGTAAAGTCCCCACTGTGAGGACTTTAGAAAGTCAATACAAATGAATTGATTCTGCGTGTGTCTTGGGAGACCTTGAAAATACGTAAGGTAATATTACTTTTAGAATTGAAGATGTAAGACAGACTAAATACAACTGATTTTCTTTTATCTGTATACCTTTAAGCACAATGTGGGGGGGACGTCAGTGAAAAATGTGTGAAATTATATAAAGCAGTGCTATACACCATCCCATGCCTAATGGTATATATTTTATTACAGTCCTCATACAGAAAATGTTTGTGTATCTTCTAGGTGAACGAATGCCATATATGAAAATCTTTGATGATATCAGCTTGAATGATAAACTAGTCCGCTAGCATTCCATTACTGGAAATGCCTTTTTTCTGTTACACAGATTCTTTATTTTGAAGCTTTCTGTTATCATTCATGCTTAAGGTCTGGTACGGTACTTCACCCATCTGAGACAAAGCTGAATGCCAGAAAAGTAGCGTAGTATGTGCAAAGGTATTTAAAATGATCACAGTGTAAAAAAGCTAAGAATTGCCATGCCCGAGTAGATGGTACCCACTATATATAGGTCTGTGGTAACTCTCTCATGTAAGACAGTTTGTCTGTAAAATCTTCTGAATCTTTCATGTTTTCAAGGGTGCCTCTAGTGCTTTTTTTAAAAATAGTAGAAGTAATTATCTAATGTGAGGCTTGCTTCTTGTGAAAATGTCACTGGTGTGGTAGCATAAGCAACTGACTACAACAGTTTAATAGAGCCCAGTTGTATTTAAACTGGACTTGCCTTTTTTTTTTTAGGCTTGCAAACACACATTGTTCATAGGAAGCATCAAATAAATATTCTGTTCTATGGCTGAGTTTATGTCCACATCATCTTAATATTATGTAGTAAAATCCTGTATTGCTGCAGGTTTCTATATGGTAAGACACTTGTCTGTAAATGAATTAATATCCCAGATCAGTGAATGGGAATATACAGCATGTAGATCTTCTGAAACAGTTTGAAGATCAGAACCAAGTTATTTTAAAATGCTTCCTCAAGTAAATTCTGTGTTCCTTCAAAGGGCAAATAAAGGAGCACTGACTTATAGTATGATAGCTTAATATTCTTACATTTATGTCTGATTACTCTCTACATTGTATAACTCCTGAAGATTCAGTAGATTTCTTTGATAAGAGCTAATGATTTCAGTAATTTCTTGTGGCTGATGTTTTTTCGAAGTTACCCCAAAACAAAACCTACTAATGATTTCAGTAGTTTCATGTGGCTGATGTTTTTTTTTCAGTTACCCCAAAACAAAACCTATGCTCTGTGTTTGGATTAAATTTTTTTTCTAGAAATTGGGTCTACTGGAAAAAACAAACAAAAACAAACAAAACAAACAAAAAAAAACCAAAACTGACACTAGAACAATGGCAATCTTTCCCTGTGTTTTGGTGATTTTAAGGATCTTTATGCACTGAGCAGTCCTTTTATGTTCTCCCAGTATAAGCAGCCACTCTCCATATCCAGGTAACTAACAAACCACCTGCCTGTGTGCATCAGGAAAGCGTAAGTGATTCCTACTAACAGGACCATGGCTTACGAAAGGATCCTTTAAGGCAAACATGGCCCAATTGTAAAAACTCTTGGGGCTTGGCATTTAAAGCAAATGACATTAAACATGATGGAAAAGAGACAATTCATGTAGAATTCGTGTAAGAGCAAAAGGAGAAGCTTAGGAAAATTGTCAGATGGATCTCAAACCACTAGCAAACACTTCTCTGCAGAACCTAGAGTAGAATATGGAGTACCAGGGTCTCCCTGGTTTGGGATTCTGCCAGAGCATTTCATAGGTATTTGCCAGCCATGAATTCCCCACCACCCTCAGTGAACGCTCAGGCTGATCATTACAGCTACTGTGAGTCATTTTGTCAGTTCAAGTGCCTCAGGTCCGTGGGATGGATTGAATTATTCCAGTCCTAGTAATGATCCATGTGGGTGTGAACATGCCACACAATGGAACATCTGTGGTTTTGAGTCTTGGCAAGACAGTTTGTAGGTAAAGGCAATATCTTCTATCAGACCAGCCAGTACAGTTGCAAAAAGGCAAGGTTTAGGGTAGGCTTGAAGAGGGTTTCTGCAGAGAATCACAGAATCATGAAATGAATGAGTTTGGAAGGGACCTCTGGTAGCCTGTAGTCCAACCTCCTGCCCAAAGTATGGTCATCTGTGGGACCAGACCTGGTTGCTAAGGACTTTATCCAGTTGAGTCTTGAAAGCCTGGAAGTCTGAAGACTGCATAGCCTCTCTGGATAATGTGTTGCGATGTTTGACTGCTCTCATGGTTTTTAAAAAAAAAATAAAAATGTTTTCCTTATACCCGATTAGATCTTCTCAGAAGTATTGTTAGTCAGCAATTACATCCCCCTCTCTTCTCCAGGCTGAACAAGCCAAGTTCCCTCAGCATCTCCTCACAGGGCAAGTGCTCCAGCCTCCAACAGTGTCGGTGGCCCTCTGATGAACTCACTCCAGTTTCAGTGTGCCTGTACTGGGGAGCCTGGAACTGAACTCAGGATGAAGAGTACTGAGTAGAGGGGATATAATCACTTCCCTTCTTCTGCTGGCTCTGCTCCTGTGAATACAGCCCAGGATGCTGTAAGGGTATGCTGCTGGCTCATGTGCAGCTTGCTGCCTGCAAAGACCTCCAAATTCTTTACAGCAGTGCTGCTCCCCAGCACATTGGTGCAAGAGGACTTGCACTAGTTGCAGGACTCTGCATTTGTCCTTGCTGAATTTCATAGAAGTTCCTGTCAGTGCATTCCTCCAGTCTGTCTAGGTCTTTCTGGATCGCAGTCCTGCCCTCAAGCATACTGATGTGTCCTGCTGGTTTGATGCTGCTTATGAACTTGACAAGAGTGCACTCTTGGACTGTTGATAACAATGTTAAAAAGGACAGGTCCCAGGATACACCCCTGTGGTACTCACTGCCAGCATCCAGTTAGTGTACAACCTGTACCCTCTGAGCCTAACCATTCAAATGGCTTTTTACCCATCTAGTTGTCCACCCATCCCAACCCCGATGTTCCAAACCAAATACAAGCATATTGTGGGAAATGTGTTGAAAAGCTTTGTGTTGAAAGCTTTACTGAAGTTAAGAAATAGCCATATCTGGAAATCTGTCTACTTTTTCCTGTATTATACTAGCTGGTCTAATAGAAGGCATTGTCTCTACCTATAGATCTTGTCTTGCTTATGTCCTTAAGCCATTGCAGTTGTTACAGTGTTACCATGTAGAGATGCCCCTCGGAGAATTGTGCAATCTAAAGTTGGGAGATTGATTTGTCTCACTGTGTGTATGGATGTCTACTGCCTTTATAAAGCAAGATACAATTTCCTTCATAGCACCTATGCTTCATTCAGATCATAGTATGGATATGTAGTAGGGGCAAATAAGGAGGCATACCGAGGGAAGTTATTTTCAACAGCTTTGGTACCAGAAGTTAGATGACATGACCATTAAGGAAGGAGGACTGTACAAGTAAAAATGTGGTCTGATGGCTGAAATAGGTGTGATTTATCATTAGTTGTTTGTGCAGATAATTTGCAAGCTGCTGATGGACAAGTCTTGCACTTTCAGCTGTATATAACTAAAGGATAACTAAAAGATTGAAACTGTTAGATTTTTTTGGTTTTAATCTGGAAGACTTTAAATAATGGTGGAGTAAAATGAGTTGTACTAGCAAGAAGAGCAATGAACATATATCTTGATAATATAGGAAAATATCAGGTTTAGTGAGTTAGAAAATGCTATTAGCTGGTGGCATTCTCCTGAGTAGGAGCATACTGATTTGTGTGGCTTTGAGGCTCAGTCCTACAAGTAATATCTTGGCCTTTCTGTTGAGTAAAGATTCTGATGTTTTCCTCTTTAGAATAATGCTGAAATACAGTAAGCACTGATCATCTGCCTAGAAGGAAGACCTGACTACCTTGTATGAATGTCCAGCTGTTTCTGAAGTAGCGCACAGTGTCTTTGAGATATGATGATATTGCAATATATACTGAAAGGTAATGATATTGCTAACTGAAATCTGTTCCATATCACTAAAACCAAAAGTCAGTTTAATTCTAGCATCAAGGAAATATGAAAGCTTGTATTTACTGTAAGTGAGTCCAAGTGTAGTGTCGTCATAGCTTCTACTTTACGTCTTACAGTAGTCCATAGCAATATAGTTTTCTTGCATTGTTGTCTTTCAGAAGGAACGTATTTCATCAGTTTTGATTCAGGTCACCAGGATGCTTATGTGTACATACAATTTATGAATCGGTTTTGATAAGAATTGCACAAAAATGAACCACCCTCCCCCCCAAAAAACAAAACAAAACGTACTGCAACATCATTTTTTCTGAAAATGCATGTGTATAAAATATGGAAAGATAAGGTGAAAAACATCTGGTACCCTTGAACTAGCTACTGTCCAAAAACATTGAGACTCAAGATACAGAAAGGAAAAGCATAACAATACTACTAAGATTCACCATCTGCTTTAACAGAAAAAACCAGCTGCTTAAACAGGATGTAGATAACATCATCCCCAATGTCCCTTTGTAAACATTTTCCAAGGAGATGGAGATTAGCTACTTCCTTTACAGGATATCTCTTGGTCAGCAGCAAGAGGCAAGACACCATTCACTAGAATTATGTAAGAGTATTGTTTTAACCTTTTTAAAGTGGTTTCACAGATAAATTGTTGTGGATCTGACGGTACCTTTGGAAGTATGACAGGATGAAAGTCAGGCTCTGTGAAGTGTTTTTTTGTTCATTTGTTCTTGTGGTTTAATGTAATCTTTACTTTAAAAATCTGTTTAGCAAATAGCAACTAGAATTGCAGTGATCCTTTGAGTTGGAAAGAAATGTAGATATGTGATTTCCATCAGACAGAGCTGCTTCAAAATTTCCAAACAGTGTGCAAAATTTAATTTTGCTGCTGCAGGGTTGAAGGCCAGTATTAATGATTTTGCCCTGTTTATTTGCAGTGATAAAAATAAGTTGTAGAGATTGTGTGAAGAAGCAAGAGTGACAGATGAGGAGAAACGAGGAGTAATCACAGGGGTTTCACAGGATGTGGGTGTGTCGGGAGTGGTGTTTCTCTGCCCTTTGCTGCCTTTTCTGATCTCATCTGCAGGGCAGAAACCTTTTCCAAGGGGATTTCACCCTGAAGTGCAAGGTAGTGCTGATTTGAACTGAACGCTGGATTAAGTGCTGAAAATGTAGGTGGACATGATAAACCACATAGATGGGATCTGGACTCCTCCTCTCCTAAGGGACTTTCTTTCCTTTTGTATTGCTTTAGGGGAAATGCTCTTTTCCCTTCTAACCTGGTTTCGTTTGCCCATCTCCTCTCGGTATGCTGAGTATGTGAGTCAGCTGGGGAAGAGAGGAAGTGAGAGGACAGGAGAGGAAGAGCATCTCCCCTCAAACCCATTCCAGCCACCCACGCAGTTCTTGGTGCTGGGGGATCAGTGGGAAGCAGAACAGGGCTGCGAACAAAGGCAGAGTGGCTGCAGCTCATGGCAGTGGCTGCCAAGGGCTTTCTGTCTTCTGTTGCTATTGATACAAGAATTAATGGCTTGATTTGAAAGAGAAATAGGCAATGTCTTATCTGTGGGCTGAACATGGTAAGCTTACCAGCCATGTGTATACAGAAAGGGAAAGATTAATCTTTCTAGAACTCCATTTGTCTGTCATGTTCTCATGAAGGGAATGTAAGATTTGTTCCTCGGTTTGCTGGACTTAAAAGAAACTTGGCAATAAATTAGGCTGGGAACAGGATCAGGCAGGTGAATGCAATAAAGAAAATTTTGAGTAACCAAAGAAATAATGGGCCGCCTTCATTTGCAGTCCATCGTGGCTGGATTTAAAATGAATACAGGTGAATTGTCAGCTACCTAGACCTAAAATCATGCAAGTTTTTTCTGAACTCCTAACATCTTTTCCTTCTCATCCCATTTTTATATATCCTTACCGTCCCTGCTTTAAAGCAATGTGTATTGTTTCCCGTTTTAAAAGGCTGCTCCGAATAGCAACGCTGTCAAGCATTACTGTCACTTTCTGGATTAGAAACATTATCAATTGCTAGCTTCAGTTTTAATCAGCGAGAGTAGCTGTAGCAATACTGAACAGAATGTAATTGTAAATATATACCAAAAACAACATGCAGTACCGTATCAATAGTCGCATGATTTGAAGGTATTTAGGCACCAGTTCAGCAAATACATTTAGCCCACTCTTATTTGAAAATTACAGGCAGAGAGAGGCTTAGTCATATGTTGAAAATTAAACTGGTTTAAAAGAAGTCCTTACTTGCTATGGGCAACTTGAGGAGCAAAATTAAGGGGTTCTTAAAAAGATCTAGCCCAAGTACGTTGTTAGGTTCAGACTCTAATTACTGGTGTCTCTGTGAACATCCAACTTAGACAACAATGCACAGATGTCAAGATATGCTGAGCACCTTTAGTGCTAAGATTTCTGGCAGTCAGGCTACAAGAGGGTTAGGTGATATATCCAAAACTTTTTGAAGCCTTAACTGGAATGTTTTTTTGAAATTCTTAGTTTGCAGCTTTTTCTTTTGTCCTTTCAATGATTTGTAAGAAAGAGTTAGTAGTACCTTTCTTTAACGCCTTTGAAAGTTTTTAAAATCCTGTGGTATGAATATAAACAGTGAAGTCTTATGACAACCTGAAAATAATCTGGTAGTGAAAGACAGAGGTTCTATTACTGTCTGAAAATGGTTGTTTGGGTGTGTTTTCTCTTCTCCTATCTACCTGTCCTATTTTATTACTTCCTTGAAATTTTGAAGGGAAAGGTTGTTAATGTTTGTTCAGGGTGACTCACAGGTTAAAAAAAAAAAATGGTTTGTGCTATTTCCTTGTCAAATACAAGCATGTTTTAAAATTTGAGTTTAAAGTTAGTCGTATCTATCTTTAAAAAGTCAGAAAACAAAAGGAAGGGGGAAAAACATTGTCAATAAATTGTGTGACTAATGAGTCAGAGTTACTGAACTGGTATTTTTAATGTAGATTGTTTTGCATCACTTTTAAGAACATGCCAAACATTATTATTCTCAGTGCTAATTGCATCAGTTACAGAATATTATTTAAAAATATGGACAAAAAAGTGTAATGCTTGTTTCTACAGTAGAGGGAAACAATAATGAAGGAAAATTGTGCTTAAATGGACGTGTCAGATTCTACCAACATTCAAACCGCTATTTTACAAGGTGCAAACTACTTGTATACAGACAGGAAGGTTGTTTAAGTGCTTTTGTGTCAGTCTGTGGTTGTGGCAATGAAAAAACAGTTCAAACTCTAAAACAAAATAGTTTTCTAGTCTGTAGATCCCTCAGCTTTTTTGTGGGATAGATAGCAAAAAATAGATACTAGCACCCTGTAGGAGTAATCGCTGGTTGAAATTCAGAACCATACACCTCTTTTACCAAGATCAGAATAGCTTTTCTGATTTGTCTGAGGCACTCTGTATTTACGCAGCAGTTACTGAGGATTCAGTTTGACCCAGCAGTGGGAAGCATTCACCTGCCGTGGTGACTTCGTAATGTTGTCAAGACCGATGGAAGTCAGGCACATGTAGATGTGCTAAACCATTTCATTTTCATAGAGATTTTCAGCACTGTGCTATACTGATAATTGTGGTGACAGTGCTGAGATAAACAGATGCAATATGAATGTTTGACATGCTTAAATAGGAAGTTGTTCCATTGGAGCTGTGTAGATTGCAGAACATACTTAGGTATAATACGTGGGACTGAAAGGAGCACTTGATTGACTTTGTTGTTGTTGTTGTTTTCGTTTTACTTTAACTGCCTGTATTTACATCTATGCAGTTCAAGTTAATATGCAGCCACCTTTTCAAGCATTGCATGTATCCCTCAACACTGCTTATACCGTTTACCTCATCCTCCTGTTCCCTGAAATTTAATCTCGGTGTTTTTGGAAACATTAGGGATAAGAGTTGATTCAGGAGGTCACCCCAGCTATCTAACAAGCATATGTCAAACATGGGCCTTCTATCTTTCATTTTTCTGCTGTTTATGTATAGACCAGAACATGGTGTTTTCTGTTTTTTTTCATTATTATTATTTTTTTATTTCATTTCATCTGTTGTGAAAATATTATCTTTTCCTTTTTTAATTTCAGTTTATTTCATGTCTTTTTGGCTCTCACAAACAAATTGTTTAACAGGACAATTATTCCAATGTGATTGGTTTATGGACTATGTTTTGAAAAGCAACAAAAATGTCCTGCTATACAAAGTCCTTGTGCTGTCTCTTGAATGATTAAACACTATGCATTTTGCAAGCTTAATCCTATTAATTTGTTGATACTTTGAAAAATTGCATAAAGGAATCTTTTAATTTGAAGCTTTTTAACTTAGTTAAATCATTGTCAGTTGTATTTATCTCACTTGTTTATGGGATGATAATTTCTGATTTTCTCACAGTTTTAATGTGGTTAATCCCAAGGACCTGGAGCAGGTAGGAAACTACCAACATTGTCATTGTACTAATGAACATCTCAGTCCACAGAGTATTTTGTATTTCAAACGCTTTAGATCCAATTTAACATTCTTAATACCCTGACACAGCTGCTTCCTCACCCAGGTGGCATGTAAAGCTCTGTTCCAAGACAGGCTTGTAAGCACTTAGCAATGCTGTTCCATCTCAGCCTCATCAAATTCCATAGGCTGTTTGGTCCTCTGGCTATGTTGCCTGAAAGTCTTGATCTAAGGACTACTTAATACTAAATATAGCAGAAATGGAACTCAGTTTCTCCCTTTCCCAATAAAGTGTTTTGGTAGTTGGCCATGTTCATGTTTGTTGTTTGTAGTCCCTGTGGTTTAGTGGTTCTTAAATTATTGAATGGGAGAGAGTGAGAACACTCTTCCCTTTTAAATATCCCATAGCCTGCCATTTAAGACATTTTTTCCACTGAGATGTGGGAGTTAAGATTTGAATTTCCATAGACAGTGGAAGGAATTGAATTGAGGCATCTCATATCCTAGGAGAGTGTTCTAGCATGTTAACCATTGAATTTAAATGCATTATGAAAAGTGTTGCCTTCTCTGCCTTTTGAAAGGAAAGTCTCAAGAACCTATCCATGGAGAGATTCCAAGCCTCAAGTAAAAGAAGTGCCTTCTTTCAACAAAGACTATTTATGCACCTCATATGATGTAATTTAAGATATGACGTCTCAGTAGGAGTTATTTACCTACGTTAAGCTGCTCCCAGCTCAGAATGCAGCCTGTTGTAAATCTGAGTAATTTGAGGTTCTCGGTTCTGGTTCCATAGCCAAGCACCTAAACTTGCTTGTTATTGCTTGTAGCTTTTCCTGCTGTTGCATTGTTTCATGAGATTCTGTTTTGTTCTTGGGTTTTTAATTAATACATTTCTTAATACAGAGGAAAACTTGAAAACCTAACTGAAGGGCTCTGTGAGATATTCTGTTAATATCAAAATGAAAGTAATATGATTTCTACCACATAAATTTTCAAGAATGTAATGATATTTGCTCTCAGGCTACAAGCTGGCATTTACAGTTGTTCCCCTATTTTCACAGCTTATGTAGGAATTACGTTATCTTTGAGACCACTACACTGTGTTAAATTTTGCTGAAGTTTGCCAACAGGTTCAAAAGTTACTACTTGAACTTGTCTGCATGTACCATACACACCCACTGTCATTGCACAAGTTTCATTTCCTCAGGGAACCAGACTGAAAACAAAAGGCAAAAATAAAGAACTCAAAATTGTGTCTTCCGATACAATATGCCAGGTACATTCTAGTAAGCAAACAGATGGAGTATTTAGTCTCCCCTGTGAATTCTACAGGTAAAAAGCAGCACAATCCACTGCCTATCGGACCTGAATGCAGTTAATGTTGATTCTATTATTTGCTATTAGTCAGTTGTGTAATGTTGGACAAATTCTCCTCTCCCATTTCCCCTTTTGCCTGCTTAGACAAAGTTTGGTCAGGCAGGAGCAAGTACTTTCTCCATGCCTTATAGTGCTTTAGCATGCTGCTGCCCATGAAAGACTGAAAATCCATTCAAATTCATAGTGCTGCATTTCTCTAGTTGATTACTATATGAACAGCCAGAACAGAAACAATATCTGAGGACTTCAGTAACCAGTACACCAGAAAAGAGAGCTGGTCACAGCTAGATTTTTGAAATCTGCCTGCACATCAAAGGAAATTTGTTTGTCGACTTTGTGGACAATTTTAAACTGGGAAATCTTTTTCTGGATCATTTAAAGGCGGGAAAAAAAATCAACAACCAAATAATAAATTACTCCTTATGAAGAATGAATCCAAGTTGCTAGTTTCTTCTACTCTTAACCACTCCTCTTAAGGATTCTTCTCTTAAGCAGTCATTTCTTTGGCTATTTAGAAAACATGAGAATCCTGTGAGTAAATGATGCTCTTATTACTTCTTGCTTTTCTAAATTGAGAGTGAAAACTACATTGAGAAATTATGTCTAGTTTTGATGTTGCTGATGGTGCAAGTGCTGATAACTGTAGTAGAGATTTTTAAGTGAGTTAAAGAGAATTATAAAAGCCTGGCTTACTCTGCACCTTACTGTAAACAGCCCAAGGGATGGGTTCTACAATAAGATAGGAAGCCTACGCCACACCCTAGATTCAGTTACTTGAGCAAGTGACAGGTTTTCCTTCACACTGCCTCTCTGATATGCTGTTTACCTCTGCTTTCCTTTCAGTACAGACAAAAATAATGGATTTGTGCCTCAGGTTTAATGGCTATAAGTAAGGGTTCTAAGTTGTTAAAAAGCCATCCTTGGCTTAACTGTAACTGAGATAGTCTCATTGTGTGTGAAAATTGTGCTGTGCTTTGAACTAATATAACAATGATCCCCCCACTCCTGTGCAAATTTTCAGGAACAGTCAGTGAAACCTGAGCTTAGTGGGCTTAGATGCCTACCATTCTCTGTTTGTATTAAATCAGTAACAAGTTTTATATTGGCAAAGCCACCTGCTTCCCCCAGTTACTTCTAGATTTCCTTCTTATGCACAGTGTATTTACAAAGGCCTGTTTCACTTTCATGTGCTATTCTAGGAATTTCCAATACTCAGAAACTTCTGATTAATTTTTCTACCTGTTGGTAACTAATCAGAATTTGTTCTTGATCTGTAGAAGGAATGTTAATAAAAAAACTTTGACAACAAGATATGCCAAGTACACTAAGCATCAATTAGCAGTGGAATACTTAAAAAAAAAAAAAAAAAAAAAAAAAACTATGCAAATTAGCATGAAACAGTAGTCATGAGTACAGTTAAGCTGATGAATAGAATTTGGAATAGCACGGAAAAACCAATATGTTGTCTGTGCTAAGAATGTGAGAACTGTCATTGAAGAATGCATCAATGCTCTTTCATTTCAACCTGGAACCTTGTATTTATATAATACACTGGGTACTTCAAGCGAGATGCTAAGAGGAAAAAAAAGGTAAGTTTTTACTTTGTGCTTAAGCAAACATTTCTATAATGTGTTTTTGTAGACTTTATAATAGGATATTTTATATTCTGACTGCAGCTTAGGAAAAAAAATCACAAGTAGTTGGAATTCAGCCTTGTAATGAATGCAACAGTACTGTCACAAAACAGGACCTTTTCAGATTTCCTGTGTGGAAAGAAATTTTACTTTCAGGCTAAAGTCTGATCCTACTTTTTTTTTTTTAAATGCCTTGTGATGAACTATAAGGCAGCACATTGTGCAAATTTTGTGCAGTAACTACAGAACACTGTTTTACAAGAATGGGTAATTTCTCTTTATATTGAAGATCAAAACAGAAGCATCAAAAAATTGGTGTCAAGGAAGGCATTTAAAAATACAAGAAAAAACAAACAACAAAACCAAATAAAGTGGTTTTGGAAGGCATAAGCCTTCCTTGACATTGTCTGTAACTTAGATAAATGGTATTTGTACACACACAGTTTTATGTGGAGTAGAGAAGGCTATTTTTCAGGTTTGGGGCAGGATAAGATAGATATAATGTATGTTTTTAGAATAAATCCTTACAACAGAGATAAATGAACTTGCTGTATAAAAAGCTTCAGATGATGAATAAGGGAAATAACTTGACAAAATAGAATATGTCACTCTGACTTGAAAAAAATAGCATAGGGATTTATCCTTTCTTATCAGCACATTTAAGAACAAAATTAATTTACCAATCTTTGCACATTTATAAAATCTAGCTTGTAGCTTACTGGCTCTGCCATTCATTAAACATTGATTCTTAGACTTACTACATCTCTTAAAATGACTCATGCACTTGTATGTAGAATTTCAATAACATCCTGGTTGCTAGGGTACGTGTGATCACTGACATATAAAGTATCTGCTAGAAATAGTTTTTAGTATATAAGGAACAAATATATAGGGTTTTTTATTTAATAAACGTTTCTGCCATTAGGTAAGTATGCAAAACAGGATGATATTTTAAGCCTTCAAATATGTTTTGAGTTGTATTGTACACACTCCCTAATCGATAAATATGATTTTTTTTCCATTTCCGTAAACTTTATTTCTGCCATATGTGCGTGATATAGTAGTTTCACACTGGGTGATTTTCCTTGACTTACTTTTTTCCCCACTGGCCCACTCTGTCTACATTGTTGCTTGCCCATATTTGGGTTTTATCTTTATTTCAAGCTTCTCTTAACTTTTTCTGAGGACCGGTACAAAAGCATTACCCCATATGTGCATATGGCTTTTAATATGAGCTTTTATGTCTTCATCTTAGAACTACAGACTTGTGTGTGCACTTGGCACTGTGTTTGTCCCTGCATGAAATGCTTTCGTTCAGAAAATGGCAAGAATTGCAGGACCTATCAATCCTCCATTAGGCCACCCTTCTCCAGAATTTATGCTCGTGGATCACGTGAAATAATCACTTTAAGACCAGAGCTGTGTCTGTCACACTGCTATTTAATTTTAAATTGTGTCCTGAAAAAATATCTTAAAGGAATACTAAACCTGCAAAGTGATCCCTAAATTTATATAAATCCTTACTTCAGTCTCTGAATAAGAACATGTTAATTCTGCGGGATTCCTGCTTGATGACTGTGCATTCAGTGCACAATAATCAGTGCTCACTAATTAATAAAAGCACTATAATGTGAGGGAGGAAGCTAACTAAAAGGAACATAACAAGTGGTATTGAAAGGGAAAGTGCTGTGTTACCAGAGTATGATTGGTGGAGCTCTTCAGGGTTGAGTCTTTAAACAATTTTTGTTTTATAATTTCATTAATAAGCTTAGCCCGGAGATAAAAGTGTATAATGGTTGAATTTGCCAATAGCACAAAATATGTCTATCATTAATAGAGAAGAAAACTGCAAGATTCGGGACGAAATGGATGACTGTAGGGACTAGAATAATATATAAGGGATAAAATCTAATAGTATGAAGTGCAAATACCATCCAGGACTAATACAGAGAGTTTCTGTTGTTAGCTCACTGACTGGAAACAGCTGTGGTGGGGACAACTGCAGTGAGTGGTTGATCACAATGATTTATGAGTTACCAGTATGATATGGATGCAGAAAAGACAAGTGTACTAGATGAAATTGGTTACAGTAGTGCTGGAAAGCAGTTGTACTATCTGATGTGCAGGAGATTCCTCATCTATGATTATTCTTGGCATCCAAGCTCAAGAAAGATGATTTCAGAGTGCAACAAACACTAAGAAATGTTATGGAATGAGGTGCTCCATCTCTATGCTATATTCCAATCTATCATAAAATATTTGTTCCTTTAGCTGAATATATGAAAACTTGTTCTAGAGGAAGATATTACCACAAGAACGATATAATCTGTCCATGAAAAAATTCAGATTGAGCATTAGAAGTTTTCTGGCAAAATGATGAGTGAAATCCAGAGATGGCTGGGTTATGGCTTCTCATATCCTGGGCAAGCAATCCAATAAGCTTTAAGACAAATTTTGAGCATTTAGGAAAAAGATTAGTGTATGCGGTTGCCTGCAATTGCAGGAAATTAGATTTCATGACCCATGGCATAGTTTAGGTCTGGTTGTCGTATGGTCCTATGAACAGTTTGCTATTTTCTGCAGCATATTGTTCTGAGAATTATTTACAGCTTATTGCAGTCTGTACTGAGTACAGAATAATTAGCTTCCTTTTTACAATTTCTGTTGCTATTACTTAATTCATTTTAGTAAGGATTGAAAGAAAGAGTGTTTATGTTGTTTACATGTAATACCAAAGTACTGAGAGTAAAACCCAGACAATTAAATGAAGTAATGTTGGGTGTCCAATCTGAGATACCTACAATCTGGTCTTCCAAGTATTTAGAAACTTATATTCAAATCATACTTATCACCAAACTTAGTTGAGGAAACTCAGGTCTGCTGCAAGTCAGACCACAGGTGCCTTTTTTTGTATGTGTCCTGAGTGATACTTAGATTAAGGAACTGTATGGAAGAGGCAATTTAATATAAAATTCTCCATTGTGTTCTACAACATTAGCTTAAGCTGTAGCAAAAGCACCTATTGCTTTTCACCTGAGTTGTCTCTAGCAAGTAGAGATTTTTATCCAAGCAGTGTTTTAGCTCAAGGTGACTGTTAAGCGGTTGAAACTGAAATGGTGCTGATGCAACTTATGCAAAAGACTTAACTATACAACATGATTGAATTAATACCGTTCTTCAGGTGAGCAGACTGAGCATTCTTTAGGTGAGCTGACTGACTGGCAGAGCAGCCAGTCACTGTCGTTATCCCCCTGAGCTTTGGTTTAGAGGAGAACCCCCACAGGCTCTAATTCCACTCTACAGGGCTTCAGTGGTAACACCAGCACAAGGCATTTTAGTCTTTCCCATGCCTGGACATCGACTACTCCAGCAGTGCAGCTCACACCCCCTGCCTTGTAACTCTGCAGCTGATTGTGGGGCCATGTTGCGAACCAAGTCAGTCAACTGATCTGACCTATTTGCGCATGTTTTCTTTCTTTCTAACCTAAGTCAGTTAAGTCGTCCAGTTCACAGAATGACTCACAAACTGTTGCTCTGGCTTAACCTAGAAGGGGGGCATACCCTGCCACCGGAGTGCAGGAACAGGCAACCTGAAGAGCTCATTGAGCTGCTGTATCATAGAACAACGACTTCTGGGTATGTCTGCGTTGGACACGAAATGTGTGACCATTGCTTGGTAAAAAAGAGTTCAACTGTGCATCGATGTTTGGTAAAAGTGGCTGCAGTCATTACAAAATTATCAAATGAAACAAGCTTTAATCAGTGCAGGCAAATCCACATCACCATCTTGGTGAATTTAACAAGGCATGATTGATTATTTGTCCCCTGGTACTGTTCAGAGGTTGATCCTATTGTTTCATCTTCTTGGTCTGCAGAAATTGAGAAAATCATTTAGCACTGTCAATACAATGTATTTTCTCTTAATTTTACTCTAGGAGATGGTTCCATTAAGGTAGCTGAAATTTACAGAAATATCTGCCTAGTGGCAAAAAGGGGCATGAAAAACTTCAGCCCAAATAGTTGACATTTGCTAGTTTTAAACAGGAGAAAGTGGAAAAATATGAGGATTACAACACAAAATGCTAACCCTATAAGCATTGGACTTATTGCCCTACTTTAAAAAGGAAAAAAAAAAAAAAAAAGCAGGAATATTGTTTTTAAGCTGTGGTTTTACCTTGTCCTTAAATGATCTGCTCTGATTTTGACACAGCTCATATAAGTGCTTTTAAAAACTGTGAAATGATATGTATATTTAAAGTGCACTTCTGGGAAATCTTTGTGCTTGTCAGGTAGTGATTTTGTAAAATCTGACAAAAAAGAGAGCCTTAATCTCATCACCAGCTACCAGTTTCTTCTTTAACTTTCTTTCTCAGTCATGTGCAAGGAGTTTCTATTTAGTCAGAATTCCTGAACAGTCAGACCTGAACTTTTCTCACACTCTAAGGTGCTGCAGGTTGCACAGGTGCATTTTTGAGAAGTGTTTTTCTCTCAGATGTTTGTTGAACTCTTGGATTTAAGCTAGAACTTGTATGTTAATGAACTTCATGTTATGGTATTCTATCAAGCTCACTTGCCATATGGTTTCACCCGGGGGTTATTCTGCTTTTCCTACTATTCCTTTCAAAGTGAAGTTTAAAAAATAAAGTAACTGGAAATCTTAGCAGATGAGTTAATTATAATGAAACAATTATATCCCTTAATGCATGTGTTTCTCATATCTGTCATGTAAGACATGCCCATGTTTGGCTCTACGTGGTGTTGAACACTGAGCAGTAAGTTGAAGAGTAGCCCTTCAAGTTACTTTAGTTACAGAAACTGGGAATGACTTCTTAAAGATGAATCAGTGCTGTGATCTTTTTTATTCTGTCTATTCAAATATTACTCACCAGCTTACTTGCTAACTCAACTATGGTCTTATATTGAGTCCAAAAAAGGCACAAAAGACAGAATGATTTCAAATGAGTTAATTAACTAACCTAACCTAACTTGGCTGTAAATACTGTATGCTATCAACATTGCGACAACAAGAACTTTTTAGCTCAGTTATAGCCTAGGTTTATGCTTTAGAAAGTACTTGTTTCTGTTATGAAGATGGGGAAAACTTAAAGTAAAAGCAAGTAGATATTGAAACATGAATTCTAAAAGTGCTTTTAAAATCCTGAGTAGCAGCTGAAGTTCCGTTCTCAATGCAGGCTTTTGTGTATAGGAATTCCACCTGTACTTCAAATAGTGTATCCATGGAACGAAAAGTTCTTTTCCTCTCATTCTAACTAAAACTGCAGACAAGGCTTTCTATGAAGTGAAAGTTTATCCAGTAAGACAAGTGTCATGGAGAACTCACATTTCTTTAACATATAGACTCTACCTTTCTGCTTGTATGGCACCTGATGAATAAGACTAGACATTTTGTAAAGAAATTCTAGAATTGAGATTTATATTTAAGTCATTGAACGATCTAGTTGAGGGAGATAAAGGAGTAAAGTTCTGTGCTGCATACATCACTGAGTATGGAATACAAAAACACATTTCTTACTGAAACAGTTCCCAGGCCTTGGTTCACCTAATGCAAAATATTATAAATGTTGTTTTGGTTTCAAATATTTCTCTTCCATGCTTTCCCTCTCCTATCAGAGTAGTAATTTATTTGCTGTCTTTTAAGTCACAAATGTGCCCCTTGCTGTGTAAACAAAGAAATGATACGCTTTTTAAAGAAGGAAACAATATCACAGCAGAGGAGGAGGAAGGAACTACATAGCCTTTCTGCTGTGAGGTGGTATGCCATGTGTGCCTGATGGGAGACTACAGCCTTCTTCCTAAGTCTATGCCTGAACAATTCCCTTACCTTGTAATCTCCATGATTCACTCGTTACTTTAAGCTGAGCCACCTATTCATATAAGTAATGCTTGTAATTTAAAATGTCAACTAAAAATCAGCCTTACACTTTATCCTACTATCTAGGGTAACCGTCTGCATTCTGATTTCTACACCAATATTATACACAAATATTCACATGAAAGACCGGGGATGTGGACCTCTACCTTGCTTTTGGGCGAACAGTGTAACCAGTTGGGTACATCTCTTGCTGAGTGCGTGAGAGTGTACAGGCCTGAATATTATTTTCTTACAGGGTGTCAAAAACAAAAACAAGAACAGAATCTTCCTATCTTGATGTACTTTCACCCTCACAAGAAAAAATGTAATGTATATATTTGTCACAGAAAAAAAGCCCTTTTAGTGAGAGCCTAAGTTGCACAGCATTCAATATTTAATTACTTATTCAATAGACAACCTCCACTATATACCTTTCAGCAGCAGTGCAAAGGAATAATAACTTTAAAGAAGCAATTTTCAGAGATTACTATAGATAAGTGCATAGAGTTCCAGATGCAATCAGCAGTGATTCTGAAGTTTGCAGTGATTGATTAAAGAAGAAGCTATGTCACTCAGCATTGACCCAAACAGGAATAAATATCCTCAGGCTCTGAAGATATCTTAAATAGACCTTCCCCTTACTGCCTGAGGATGTGTTGCAAATAAAATGGGAAGAGAGGAAAAGAACAAAAAGTTCTGTAAAGAAATGTCAAAGGCCATTAGAGCTTTTAGAAAGGAGACCGTAGCATATGGCAAAATGGTCAGGGACTGCTATACAGAGAAGAGAAATATTCAGCTATTAAATGGAACTGACTGACTATATCTTAAGAGCAATAGAAATTCAAAATTTATGAGACTTGCCTGAGATGTTTTTGCTTTAGTTAATAGCTCTTGTGTATAACAGTTACCAAAGAATGAACATTTATTACTTCTCTGAAATCAATTGTTATTTTTAATGGAAAAAAAATACTTATTGTTCATATATTGAATATAGGTAATGTCTCATTTTAAGCTGAAAAACTGTATAAGAAGAGTTCAGCAGGTCTACCATTTTAATGCATTTAATTAAAAATACTAGAAAACCCATATAGCTTAGTAAATAAGAGAACATGTTAATTAAATGGAAACAATGGTTGATATGAGAATGACCACTTTTAGTCGTATCACTTTAATGAGGTCATTTTACATTTAATAATTCAGGCCATTTAATACTGGATTAATTGATATTTTTTTCTTGTAGTTATTTCTAAATGGTATTCTTCTCCATTGAATCTAGTTAAATCTTTCTATATCTATCCTGATATCTCTATTTTATGCTAAAAATGGCCCATCTGAAAACTTATTATGTGGCAAGTTTTCAAGAACTGAAAACTTTAAAAAGGCCTAAAATGCAAAGTGTCATTATGAATCTAGACCTACAGTCTTGATTTTAGAAACGCTTTCTTTAGTAGAGAAGCAAGCGCACAAGTTTATTCAGTCACCCAGTATTGTAGTATATTAAGAAAGAATTTGGTATGACAGTTCCTCTTAATGAAAATACTCTTAGCATAATGCAAAGGGTAAACAACAGGGCTTATTTCAAAATGAAGTAGAGGGCCCATTAGGCACTTGATTCGTTTTAGAAAATTCAGTTACAAAGAATATCTAGTCGGGCATATGATTTTTTTTATATGTAGCATAACATCATTTGTTGATGTTTAACCTACTTCTTAATCTCATATACTATGAGCTTGGTACATTAAAAACAGGTTGATGTATAGCTACAATTAATTGCATTAGCAATTGAGGAACAAATTCAAGTATTGGTCTCATGAATTGTATAATCAGGAGTAAGTCTGGTTGCAAATCAGGGCATTAATCACTTAAATGCTATTAGATACATTATCACTTTGCTGGAAAAAAATGGATTTGTAATTGATTTGTAATTGTTTTTTGAAATTATCACCAGATATTGCCACGTTTAATTTTATATTTTTTCATGATCCATGCTTCAGAATAATTGAGTCTGTAGGTAAAAATTAACATATGTCAGAGTGTAAAAATAAAAATGCAAAGAAGTGAGTTCCTACTATATTATTCTTAGTTCTGATGTCTGTTTTGTATTACTGTTTTAAGGCTGCTTAGTGTATTTGCCAGGGGCCTAACAACTCCTATTTTACTGAAAGAAATGAGTTATTTACAGTAGTAGCTTGAATGCTTGTTATACTGGAGAGTATATGCACCCCATTGGATGCATTAGAAGCGATGCTTCACACAGTGCTATGGCTGCACGGAAAAAAGAATCTCATCAATTTTGTCAAAATTTTCATGGTTTTGGTCCAGGTGGCATGTGACTGGTGAGATGCAAGACTGCTTTGTTCTTCTCAAGACTCATCCACGTCATTGGATGGAGCGAATAGCTTGTCCTGTTGGAAGATCATGTCTTCATCTCATCTTCATCTTGATAAAAAAGGTAAGGAACAAAGTTGGACAAGCAGTGTAGGAACCAGATGCCACAACTGTGTAGGCCATGCCAAATTGAGCAAACTGACGAAATCTCTGTCAAAACACACTTTTTCTCTTGGAAGAAAAGGCTAGAATTGGAGTATAAGTCCTATCAACACAACTGGCCTCAAGATCAAAAGGTTATCAGTCGGGAATGAGTTGAACAACACCCAAGAGCCTAAAAGACATTACTTTTTTTTTGGCTCTGAAAACGTGTTTTACAGGGAAAACATCTGTCTAAACCATCAGTATTTTTCATTTATATTTCAAGAGAAATTTCTGTTTATATTGCCATATCCCAAGTCTATGATACGTATCACTGGTGCAATAAATCTTAATGTCAATATATGAGGTAATTTACTTTTCTTGTTTGTTTAAAACAAAGCAGCAACAGTGTTTTTAGTCATAGCCTGTATTATCTCAATGTGTCCCACAAAAAAAGAATGTGAAGATCTTGCTAGACACCCTAGGATCTAATATATGCATATGCTTCTTTACTGAGAGCTTGGCCTGCAGGATATTGTCACTACAGGAAGGACATCGAGGTGCTGGAGCGTGTCCAAACTAGGGCAATGAAGCTGGTGAGGGGTCTGGAGAACAAGTCTTATGAGGAGCGGCTGAGGGAGCTGGGGTTGTTTAGCCTGGAGAAGAGGAGGCTCAGAGGAGACCTTATCACTCTCTACAGTTACCTCAAAGGAGGCTGTAGCGAGGTGGGGATTGGTCTCTTCTCCCACACGCCAGGTGATAGGACGAGGGAGAATGGGCTAAAGTTGCACCAGGGGAGGTTTAGGTTAGATATTAGGAAAAACTTCTTTACTGAAAGGGTTGTGAGGCATTGGAACAGGCTGCCCAGGGAAGTGGTGAAGTCACCATCCCTGAAGGTATTCAAAAAATATGTAGATGTAGAGCTTAGTGACATGGTTTAATGGTGGACTTGGTAGTGTTAGGTTATAGGTTGGACTGGATGATCTTAGAGGTCTTTTCCAACCTAAATGATTCTGTGATATCCATGCACACTGTCTTACACTAATGTGGTATTATCAGAGCAATTCTGTTGCCCATTTTATGAGATGTTACTGAAGAGAAATGGGAAGAAGGTGTTAAGGTTATCTTCCCTTTTTAACTCCAGTTTTGAAAGTGATGATTTGTGCAGGAAACCTGCACCGACATTCTTAGGTTCTCTGTTGACATATCCAGAAAGATAATATGTTGCTACATCAAAGACTGGTCATATGGATTTCTCGGGGAAATATATGTGCAGCTTTGCATCCCTTGAGAACATGCAAAGTAAAGGATTTGCAGAGTATTTCCAGTGATGTAGGAGTCTTTCAGGTAGTGAAGGCATTTAGAATGTATGTCATTCACTGTATGGTGCTCTCACACACAAAGTAATAGATGAAACCAGACAGCCTAAACATCTAAGGAACACTTTTGGGGAAATGACAAGAAAAATTAATTGGAAAAAAATCAGGAAAAGATATATTTACCAGTTTAGCTAACTAAAAAGTCCAAGTATAGTTACATGAATTAGGTAAGGACAATAATGCCAAAACTGAAGCTCAGTAGAAGCAACCCTTTGTCCTTGGTGCAATGCAATACTTCAGGAAGTACTTGAAAAACTTTCCAAGCTCATGGACATGAGGAATGACAAACCCACGACAGAATGATGCCTTGAGTAGAACTGAAGTTGCACTGTATTGTTAGTGATCATCTTTTAACTCAAAAAAAACAGGTGAGCTTTCTTTTTAGTAAAGATTTTGCAGAACAAGAACTCTCACACTGGAAATTTCTCAGACATGACCTGAAATAAACTCATTTCTGAGAGTAGTCTTTTATACTCAGACAACACTGGGTGGCATTGTGCAATTTATAACATTAAAAATTATTGGAATGTATCCAGATTTTAAAAAGTGTATCATCTTCTACTCCTCCAGGCCTCAGATTGTAAAAATATTGGGAGGAACTCACTGCTATCTTGGATACTCACACTTGTGCTGCAGTTACAGCTCCTGAGCACACAGATGGACATGATTACTTTATTGCTACCTCTCAAAGGAAGTGTTTATGCCTTTGTGCATAATTAGCTCCACTGCGAAGAAGTCCTGAGAAGGAAAAGGCTTGGTTGTCTTGTTAGACTTGTGGTTCAGCACGGTCCGGGGTAGTGAGGTAGGAGAGGGTTTTGCACTTAGTCATAAACAGTACTGGAGGCAACTAAAATCATTAGTATTGACTGGCTGAGTGTGGGATTCCATTACCAGCAGAAAAGGAGAGATTGAAAACCTGACAGTGGTTTCAGAGAAATGTTGCTGGGTGGAAATTCCATCCTGTCCTGAACTCTGGCCCTAAGGGCTCATTTCCCATTAGGGAACATGAAAGAAGAAGAAAAATAAATTTTTGTGCAGAGAAAAAACGCCCATACATCAAATGACACAACTAGACACAGATTTGAATGACATTCCTGGTGATAAAGTGAAATTTGTTTTCCTTTCAGTTATTCTATATTTTATGGTTTCTAGCACGTAAAATTTATTATGAAATGCTACTGAAGAGGCATATAGGCAAGGACAGTGTAAACACTTACCTGTATTTATGGAAATCAATTGAGTTAGTATCTAGATAATTAAAAAAAATAAAAAAAATAAAAATAAAAATAAATCGATGACTTACTGTCTTATACTGTCCCTGCTATATCTATGGTTTTACCTCATTAAATGTTAATGTTTGTGACTTCTCTGTTGTTGTATAAAGTACAACATAATTGGTAGGACCCACCTGACTAAAGTATATCTGATAGGACTTGATATATCTTAATTTTCAGCAAGTAACACGGCGAAACAAAGACAATCTTTTTCATCTCGCTCCTTCAGTGGTAGTTAGCTAAAAATAAAGTCAAGCAGATATTTAAATTGCTAGTTGTTTTTAATAGGATGTTATTTCTTAGAAAATAAGGCTTTAAAATATTTTTTTAATTAAAGAAGGAGGAAAGAATACAAATAAACTAGAGCTCTGGTCCCGTAACAGTAAAATGCATGAGTTGCCTTATTTGAATACATACAAAATTGTAATTGTGTAAAATTGTAATTGTAAAATGATTGTAACAGTATATAAAACTATGTCTCCATCTCAAAAATATATAAAACTACATCTCCACTCCACCACAAGTATGCATGTAGTGATGTTGATACAAAGATACTTGCACAAGAATATCTTGTGTATTATAATACTGTACAGATTTAACTGATTTGATAAAGAGTAATTGGAGCTATACTGGAAATGGCTAACTTCATATAAAATCAGCATACAGACCATCAAAATGTTTGAAATGCACTGCCTTCTTATCATAAGATCCTTAGGGCAGGGGCTTTCCGTATTCATGTCTGTGCAGTACAGATTTTATTTTAGCAGAATTATTCCCACTCTCCCACTATAAAGCAGAATTATTCCCACTATCAATTTTAGGCCCCCAGTTTGGAAGACTAAATTAGTGCTCTGCAGTCAATGACTGAGGAAGGCACTTCTAAGGGGCTATTCAGACCATCTGTGCCAGAAGTCAAATTGCTGCCCAATTTTAGGTGGTCCAGATTGCACCAGATTCCCACCTTTCCATGTTAATGCATATCATTTAGGAAGGCTGCTCACCTATATAGAAATTTAATGTAAAGGCATTAAAATTTCTTTCTACAAGACTAACAAAATATCGACATGCACTTCACAGGTATGAAATAATAAAAGCCACTGTCATGATTACTGTGCTGTATTTATTTGCAGTTAAACCTGATCTGTACATTCTCTTATGGCTCTCCTATGTATTTATGCTTAGATGGCTTAGAATATAAACACATTACTGTATTTATCCTTTTAAAATCTGACATGAAACTAATGAATCGGTCTTCTATATAAACCCTCCCACCCCCCTGACATAGTTGTACAATATTAAAGTCTACAGGTATTTCATTGATATTTTTTGAATCTTGTTTAGTTTAAACTGAAATGTTTTTAAATGTGTATATAAATATATATATGTATATGTATTTAAAGAAAGACATTTAGATGTTATTTTATTTGTCTTATACCACTTAGAATACTACAACGCCTCAAGAATTTTAATGGAGTTGCTGTTGATTTACAAGTTAATTAATATCATAATAAGAAAGGGGAAAAATAAGAAAGAGTGCTGATAGTAATGGATGAGAAGTGTTTGCATATCCACACTGAAAAGTTTTGAAAATCCTTAAATGGATGAAGTCAGAGCATTTAAAACCTTAAATCTTCATCTGTACTTTGTTTCCAGAAGTGCCAGTCACTCTGGGTATTTCAGTTTTCTGTACACTTGATTTGCAAGTTGGGATCTCTGGGGGGTGTCCATTAGTGACTACATTGATTATTCTTAACTACTGCTGTGCATCAGGTCCTAGATATTTTGAGTTGAATCTGTCAAAATGGCATTTAAATTCAAAGAGCTCATAAAAACTCATAGCCCCTTTTTTAATTAAGTACTCTTCCAGTCAACTATGAAATTTGTTTAATTTAGTAGCCCAGGTCTTAGTGATAGAAGCTGAGCTGTGACATTCTGACTGCTCAGAATGGTTAGGTTGCCCTCGAGATCATTTTCAGCGCCTGAAGCCCTGTAACTCCCTTTTTAATCTCCTGTGTGCACCTTATCTTTCTATCCTGTCCCTCAGATGGCTCTCCTTTGAAGCAGTCTTGTTCCTCACCATGGGATTGTATTTTGTAGGTGCGTGATGTGAAGTGCAGAATGATAGGAAATCAGGGACAGCAAGCTGTAGAGATACCTCTACTTGGCTTCCTGTGCTCAAGCCTTTCACACACACAAAAGTTGCAAACACACATAGAGTAGGAGGAGAGACAGGTGGAAAAGCAACACAACTGACTTCCAGCCCTGGCATGAAGGAAAATTCCTGGGCATTAGATTCAGAGACCTTTAATGTGGATGGTTAGAAGGTCTGGGTTTAAGGGCATCCTGTCATATTTTAGAAATGAAATTCCCATCAATGTCACAAACCAAGCAGCACTGAACACTGCATTGCCTAAATACTTTTAAAAACTGAGTACCTAAGATAACAAAGCAGTTTTCTGAAAATGTATTTTTTAGGTGTTAAGGTCTGAGCTATTTTCATTAATTAATCTTCATCATTTTAATTATGGAAAAAAAATCAGTTTAATTTGGACATTAAATACAGTGAACATTTGGCTGCGAAAAATTAATACATAACAAGGAGTCATCACCAGACAATAATAATAAATAAAATCTGCTAAATACCACAAGTTACCTGTTGCTCTCTTCACATTGTTTTTTTTGATTGTCAGTCGTGTAAAAGAAGTTACCCTGGCACCATGTGTTTGAATCGTGGTAACTGACTTGAAGAGAGTGGGAAGGATTTTAACTTTTCAAAAATCAGCAGGTGGAAAGTGAGTTGGTAAAGATGACAGTTGACTGAAAAAAATGCAGCTGCCTACTCTTTACCCAAATGCATGCTCTTTGGAGCAGTTGAAACTGAAAATTTTAACACTAAAGGATGGAGCTTGCTTTGCTTCATGCTGTATCATCACATCCAGCAGTATTAACAGCATACAACAACCAGAATATCTTCTTCACAGAACATGCAAAAGACTTGCTAGCCGTTCTGCATCAGATACGTTTTAACGCAGTAACTGCTCTAAGTGGAGGACCTCTGAAAGCGTAGCTTTTGTTCTGCAATTAGTTTATGGTTTTTCAAGCAGGAAATCAGCTTCAGGGGTGGTGGTTTTTCTGCAGCTAACATAACTAACGTAGGAATTGTTTGATCTTTGCAGGTTTTTAAACGGATATTTTTGTGCACAGTCGATGGAGAGAGTTAAGTATCTCTGTAGCTACCTGAAAATATCTCATAAAACTACAAGTAAATGGATGTAGAAATTACTGAAACAAGAACTTATTCACATTCCAATAATTTTGTTCTACATTTGCCTATCTTGAGAGCTTGAATATTTATGAAAGACAAACCAAATGGAAGAAATAATATGCTTACATGATAATATGCAAGTAACTTTGTTTCCTCTAAAACATGAAGAAGGGAAGTTTTGCTTGTTTGAGGATTACAGGATGTAGGCTATTTAAGGAAGTATCTGACTGGTAAAGGGAAAACTATCTAATTTGAAAAGGGGAAGATCAGTCCGGCAGCTGTGACGCTGGAACTGATGGAACCCATTCTTCCATTCCTGGCACTGGAAAAATTTTCTCTGAGACCATGTGCAATTCGTAGTCTGTTTCTACTTGAAATTTCTCTTTTTCACTTTTCCTTCCTGACGAAAATAGTTACAAATACGACAATCTTAAAAGTGCAGCATTTCTTTATTTTGCTGTATTCCTTTATTTTTTATTTTTGAAGGAAAAATGGATTGTAAACATTTACTTGAAAAACATACGGTACTCACAAGATATTGAAGCAATTTAAGAGTAAATTAAAATTGGATGGAGCGTGGGAAGCTAGAATGACATGTAGCGTTTTTACCTTGACAGGCTTTCACTGGAGGTGGAACAGCAAAAGATCTTGACACGTCTTGACACCTTCAAGTGGAAGGCAGGTAATTTATTTCAGGTGCAGTAAGAATCTAAACATAACATAGTCATGAGACCAAAAAAAAAAAAACAGATGAACTTCAATATTTCTTAGATGAGTGCTGATTTTGTGTATTTTTAGGAGCAAAATTTTAAAATCAAAATAATTTTTAAAATATCATATAAATAACTTATATGTAAAAACAGTTACATATAATTAATTAGAATTAGTTTGCCTAGGAGAGTAAAACTGGGGAAAAAAAGTCCATTAAGGCAATTTGGAAATTGGAGATATTTGGAAATGTCGCGAAAAACAGTGCAAAATTCCAGAGATAACAAAAAACAGAGGAAATTTAAGTATACAGCAGTAGGTTCTTATTTGCCTCTTTTGTTGGGTGTCTCAAGTAACTTTTCTGTTTTCTTTTCTTCTGAATTGCTGCCTTCTTTTTAGTTCTCATTCTCAATGTATTTAGTCTATCTCATTCATCTTTTAAGTTTTCATCTAAAATAATTGAAAATAATTGATGAACAGACCTAATCCTGCAAAATTAACGGTTCTACTACCTGGAATTTTAAGTTTTTATATTTAAGTAAGGCTGCTGACTTCATTAATATTAAGTATGGTCAGTTTTCAGTTATCTAAGGTGATAAGAAATGAGATAACAGCTAAAATATACATAATACAACACTTAAGTAATAGAGCTAGAAGAATACACAACAAGATGTAGAGGTGAAACTATAACCATTGAACACTTAACTGTGAAGTGCAGACATTTTCAAAAGCCTGTAAGTTCACATAGCGCAGCATGCCACATACGTGTGTACCAGCTAGGGAAGCTGCATAGCCATAGTACATTCGTGTTGCTTTGAGGCAATAAACCCCATCCCCCTGTGTTGGGTCACATATGACCATAGCAGACCTACCCACACTGCAGTCTGCAGAGATCCAGTTCCAATATTCATACACGGAAAGGTGGCCTGAGCTCCTCTGCACTCACAACATGCTTAGTCTGTAAAAAGGGATTAAGATCCCCTCACAAATAATAGAAAGGTATCTATATGTGTAAGAGGTTTCAGTATTGTGGCTTTGTAGGCAGTAAGACTACTTCTAACTTCATTCACATATATCCTTTATGACAGTGAGATATCACTGCTATTTATAAAAGTAACTGTAATGATAATAAGAGTAATAAATGTGACCTTACTAATGCCACCTACAATAATGCTGTGTGCTTTTAGTATTGTGCTTAGATAAGAGTTTCTGTTTAAAAACTCTGGTTTTTTTTTTTTTTGGAGAAAACGCACTGATTTTCTCTAAAAGTTTGTCAGTAGACTATTCATATCCAAAAATGGGTGATAAAGAAGTTATCCTGCAGTCTCTTAAAACAGTTACCATTGTCTAAATTGAGGTCTGTTTTTTTCTCCATCGTATTTACTAACCAATCCTGACTCATGAAAACATGCTTGCTGTGTTGACTGAATTGTTTGCATAAGCCTATGTGAAGGTATGCTCCCTGTACTGATTTGCTCTTCAATAGCCATTAGAAGTCTCTATTACAATTGTGATAGGATGAGGCCCTATAAGAGAAATATATGTCTAAGTCACACGGTACCACTGTTTCTACCCAGTTTGACTTACTGATACGTTATGAAAAGGAGGTTGCATACGTCAGTGGGTGGTTAGAGGGATTTAATTTCAAGAGACCTGGATTCTGTTCTTAGCTTAGCTATTGACTGTCCTAGATAATTGATCTGTGCCTCTCCTACTGGAATACATGTTGTCCTCTTTATTTGGATTCCAGGCTTTTCCTAATTTTTCCTGTCTCTTAGTGGATTTATGTAGCATCTAGCATAAGTAGGCTAAAATGCTAGCTAAGTCCAGCAGGCACATATAAATGTTTAAAAGGAAAAAGGAGGGAAAATAAAGAAGTGGTGAAAATAATAACAATGAATATTCTTGTTTATATACAATTATCTTGTCTGCTTGAGGAAAAAAAAAAAAAGTGGATTTGTATAAAGAAATCTGATTAAAGCAATGCCAGAGATGAAAAGAATGGAATACGAGTGGGGGGAATGTATTAAGTAAACCCACAAAATACTTATCTACTCTTCTTTAAACATTTAGTACAGAGAGCATTTTACAGACGGAGGTTTAAGAGGAGTCCAGGACCACATAGCAGGAGAAGGACAGGGACCAGATTTCCCATCCCGGGCACTGGGATATCATAACAACCCCACAACAAACAACTAGCTATGTAACGGATGAGCATGGGATGACTAGGGAGGAAATGGAGGAAGGAAAGCCTGCGTGTGCTCTTCAAAATAAGTCTGTTTAAAACCACACAACATCAAGTTGTTGTTCCTAGGTCAGAGGGTGCACTTTGATTACAGATATGCACTATAGAGCCCTCCAGTGACCTGTACATCACTATGCACTGTTTGAGCCTCAACAAGTGGCAACATCAAGAGTATTTCTTACAGATTTTATTTCTTCAAACACTCTCACTGTTGGTATGTTAAAATAGCTTATTTCTGCCTCACTGCGTGCACAAATACCCCATTCCATGGGAGAAACAGAATGGGGTTAAAAAAAGGGAACCTGTGGCTTCTGTTCACTGCTGTATTCCAGTAGAGAAAAATCCTCATTTGAATTTGCAGATGAAATTTAGTCACAGTTATTTTTGTCCACCCTGAACTCTGACCCTAGATACAGCAACGTGAGCCTCAAGCCTGCACTGAGGCTGCTTCCTAAAACTCCACTGCAAAATGATCTAGTGATCATTGTATCTAACGATACATTACATTTGTAAATTATTTAAATTCTAAGTCTATTATGAAAGTAGCTTGAAACAACTGATCTGTAATGAAGAAAAATACTTCCATTACATTCAAATCCTTTAGTACCCTTCAAACCGATTCAAAAAACCAAAGGACACTAATTGTGTAGGCACCGCTTTAAGCTTAAAAACCTTTTTATGCAAGAAATTAAGTCTTCATCAAGAAGGTAACTGTTGAAATCTTAATATCTTTCAATGACAGCCACATTTGAAGAGCAATTTTATGGCATAATGATCCTTGTTGCATAATTTGGACATGCTTTTGTTCTCATTTTAATTTCCCATACACAGCTTGCTTTACCATCTCTCCTTCCCACACTGATTGAAAGGGAGAGATCAAAAGTCGGGAGCAAATATCAAGATTTGGGTCTGGAATTAAACTTCTAAAGATTTCAGAAGAGCTCCTACTTCAAATATGCTGTCACATATCTGACTAAAGCCTTAGGTGCCTAATATAAGACTTGGGCAACTGCATTTCAGCTGAGATCCCACTTCAGGCACACGGCCAAAAAAGCAACCTGCAAAACCCCTGCTCAGCTTCCACCCAGGACCAGAAGTATCTAAACTTCCTGCTCTTTGAATTTTATATACTCAAGGCATCTAGAAGATGAACGTGCTCAGAACATGTGCCAGAAGAGAGGTATTTTTTTTCCTTCTACTGAACCTCATACCAAAGGAAATCTTGAAATTAGTTCCTTAATCTAAACTGTCATCCAGTAATGTTGTGACAGGCTTCCTCGAAATAGGCCTATAGGACTGGGTAACCTGTAAAATGGAGTTTAAGATTCTTTTTTTATTATGAGTGTAACTGGAGGAGAGTTCATACCCATCTTTCATACAATTTCATAATAGTTACAGCATTTCCCAAGGAATGGAATTTTCATTTTTTTATTTTCAAAGATTCAAACACATCGTTCTCTCATTAGAAAACCTGTCTAACCACCAGATATTAGTCTATAATGAAGGAGTGGGGGAAGTGGAAAGAAAGGAGACTTTCCACTCCTTCTAATAAAGATATGACATAGTGGAGGGAAAAAAAAAAAAAGATAAATTCAATGAGTCAGGCAAAAAAAAAAAAGTAAGTGCAACAACATGACTCATTCAACAAGTTAGTATTAGGATATTCTGGTTGCCATCCCTGCACCAAAATAGTTCTTTTATTTTGTACTGAACTCTCAGCTGGATAACAAAATAGCAGTCTTTGGAACATAGAGCTAACATTTTTTTCTTATTCCCTTTATCCCTCATATTCTCTTTGCCTCCCTTCTGGTCCCCCTTCCAGTAGATAAATAATAACCGCTCTTCTACTGCTAACCTGGTGATTAGGGTATGTCAAGTGGTGAACAGCGTGGATTTGAGCTCCCCTGAAGTAGAAGAATTAACGATACATACTTTTAAGTTTAATAATAAGTGCTTTACTCAAAAGGATAGAAACAATGGAAAAAAGAAAGCTATGCTCAATTATTTAGAAAAAGTGATTAGGGCACCTGCCTCTAAAAGAGTGGCCAGAGTCCCCTTCTTTTTTGCTCTAAACAAAGAGTTATGCTTCTTCTGAAATAGAAGTGAACACAGACTTCTGGATTCCAGTCCAGACAAAGCACCTAAATGCTATGTGCCATTGGCACTCCTGAGTTTTAGGAGCTGTTAATCTGCTATTAGTTGCCAGGCCACCTGAACCAAGATGAAGGTTTACAAGATATGTACAGCTATAAATACTATAGTACTAGCTATAAATACGCTAACTGTGGGTAAATATAGCTAGAAAGAGATTGGAATTCATGATAAGCAAATTGATTAAATGTGCTTTTCACAATATATGAAAAGAATAAATAGCATGTGTGAACAACCCAAAGTAAAAATGAAAATGCCTCCTAATTTTCACTTTGCTAATTAAAAATGTCCTTTAAACTCACCATTTAAAATGACGTGAGTGTAACTTCAGATGTGTGTATGATTTTGGTATCTAGAAGTGTTCTTAAAATAAATTAACATTGTGATACATTTTTTTGGATGAGAAGTCCTCCAAGACTTCAAAAGCTCAGTCCTTTATCAAAAAAGACAACCTGAAAAGAGTGAATATTACTTGATCTAGATGAAAGAATTATAACAAGAATAACTGGAAGCCAAATCTAAGCTGCTTCTTAGTTTGAATTGAGCTGTCCATTTTTAACAGTGAAAGTGATTAATTTTTGCGAGTAATGGATTCTTGTGCTTTCTGGGAAACTTGCTTTAGCCAAATACTGCTTTTGCTTATATTGAACGCGAATTGTTACCCTTAGTACATAAATTGCTGGATTGCAATATACGAGAGGTCAGACTAGACAATCTTAAGAGAAATTTCTGGCTTTAACATCTGTGATAATTATGAAAAGCAATGTGTTGCCATAAATTAAAAAAAAAAAAAAAAGGCATTTTGCCTCTAAGTCAATACTTTCACAACATGCTAATAATTTGCTAAGGCAACAATGAAAAACTAAGATCTTGTCCTTCTGGAATATTTGTGACAACTTCTGTGCCACAAGATATGGTCCTTAGTGACCCCTTTTACTTCTGCCTTGAGGTCTGTCCAGGTCAATGCCTTTGTACATTCAACTGACTGAAGATTTCAGCAGGTTAGCTGAGTCCTATATGCAGTTTGTGAAGCACTTCAGATCTCAAGTATTCTATAAAAGTGGAGTAATATAAGAGCAATCTTAATTTCCTTTCCATGTCCAGAATTATACCAGTCTGAAGCTTTTATTTCTTCTGAGGAAAGTTTTATTAACGCAAACTCTGCAAACATAGGACATCAGAATAAATGAGTTTTCTCAGTAATGCATTGTCAACATGGTTACTTCACTGGATCAAAAACATATCTTTTCAGAGAAGAAACTATAATGCCTTTGTTGGTTCATCTTTCAAGCTAACTAGGGGATGCGTTCATATCTTTCCAACTGAAGCGGGAACCAGGAAGATACATCTCTTGAACTGTGGCACATGTATAACGGACGTAAGACACTTGAAAGTCTAATGCACAAGAAGAAAAATACACAACACACCATTCTTTCCTAAGAATGGATGGGAAATAGTTTCTCCATATAGTAAACACTGACAAAATTTTTCAGTGGCTCCATTAGCAACCTCACAGAGCCTAGCATCGGCATCTCTTACAGCTCCAGTCAGTGTCACACAATTGTATTCTAAAAGAGTGGTTATGCAAATAAACTAAAGTCATGACACAGAGTTTTTAAAAACCCACATTTTGTGTTCTGGATATAAAATTTCCAACCCAATTTAATTATTTATAATTTCAAAATGAAAATGTGCTACCAGAAGCATTCCAAAATCCTCTAAATGAAGTCTCTACTTGAAAAAAGGAAATCAAAATTCCTATTACCTGAGTATTCTCCCTGAGATCTGGGATTTACAAGATATTAGGGGGAGTGAGTTGTGAGGAAAATAATCAATTTCTCCTTTACCTACCAGGAAGTTTATAAAGGGGATGTGTTGAAAAATAGAGCTGGTATTAAGTAGAATTTAAAAATAAAATGGTAGGGGAGAAGTGGGAAGAAGAGATTTTTGTTTTCCTCTGAGTGCCAGTATAGACCCTAAACTTGGTTAGAACAAACTATTACACTTTTTTTTTTCTTCTGATAGCCACATTTTATCTATTGTAATGCATCCTTCCTCCCTTTTTTCTTTTCTTTCCTCTTTTTTTTTTTTTTTGTCATCTGAAAGGGAAGTAATTACCATTTTGCTCTACCTTGAAGACTGCTTGAGACTGAATTAAGCTATTGTTGTCTCTGAGTTTAGAGAACAAGCAGACTTGCAATAGATGCTTTGAGAACTTGCTGGGGAAGTCTGCAATCTTTACTGATATGGGAAGAGGTGCAGCAGCAGGAAAGAGACAGATTTCCAAATAAGCTTGTATCTTTGCAAGATACAAATAAACAAAAGCATTTATGTACACTGGTAGCAGGGTAACTGTCATTATCCTACCTATATCCTTAGCCTAGGTAGGCTAGGTTTGTAGATAATAGCTCTTGTAAGACCAACTGGTATAGGCAGAAAAAAAACATCAGATAAGTCTTGGGCTCTTTTTCAAGTCTAAAATAAAAGCACCAGGTATAAAAGGTAAAAACAGACAAACAAAACAGTTGAAAACTACTTAGCATTGTTATTAATTAAATCTATCATTTAGGCCAGGTTTTGCTTTGTATGTCTTGAAAAACCTAAACATAGAATTGCTATCCTGAATAGAAACAAAGACTGCTATGACTATCTTTTCTGAGAAATGGAGCACTCTGGGAAAATTATCTACCTTGAGGCTACTTATCCTGAATTACCAATATTGCCTATGATGTCAATAAAACACTGACTGGTGTTTCTATCTACTGCAGGCTACTATTCATAGAGGTACTAAAACTTCAAGGTTTGCTCTAGTATTGTTAAAGAAAAGCACGCTTTATAGGACAGCAATTTGAATTCTGGGAAATGTTTCCTGTTTTTCAATGTATTAGGCACCTTGATCCTCCCCCAGATTCCCAGCTGTAGTACATGTATGTTAAAGTAGAAATATGTATGATCAGCTTGTATGTTAGCTTCAGACTTTTGCATTTCGTATTTCTGTTAAATAAACTATATTTAAACTGCAGAATGCAACTCCTGCTTTTCCATTTTGATTCTTTTCTTTCTGGATATCTCTGTTCTTTTTAATGTTACTTCTAAGATAGGAAGCAAGCCAATTAGCTCTTTTAACTTCAATATTTGCAAGCTACTGAGATGTGTGTTACTAGTCTTCATTTATTATTTCCATCATGGGCAGTATCTGTTGATCTGCCTTTCTTACCTGTTGTTTAAGCTATCCCATAGTCTATCATGTCACTAAAATATAAGTCTGTAACTATGTTATGGTTGTATCCTTCTATACTTTAACTCATGAAGGAAGTTAAGTGGTGTTAAGAAGCAGGTGTGAAAGTCTGTGTCTTTGTTTAGATAACTTGTTCAACTCTGCATTTATTTTAAAGGCACACGCTGCACTTTGATGTACAGATCAATGTTTTGGTTTTATTGGAGAATTTTCTGCACTGAGGAACAGCTTAAAACATTGTCCTTGTTAGGGATATCTTAACACCATTATTTTAAATTCTGTGCTGTAGGGTTGAAGAGAGCGTGTGAAGATAGCACATCTAGTTTTTAAATCATTCTATCACTGGCAAATTGCCAGTTTCAGACAATTCAACCACTCAAGCACAAGAACTGAAAGTGAAAGAAAACCAGAAGAGAAAAAACAATTGTAGAAGCATAGAATCATTGAATGGTTTTGGTTGGAAAGAACCTTAAAGATGGGCATGGGGACACCTTCCACTAGACCAGGTGGCTCAAAGCCCCATCCATCCTGGCCTGGGAACCTTGTTACTAATGCTGTTAAAGATTAAATGAAATGTATTATAAGTGCAAAATGTCATGTACAGTGTCAAGAGTAAAATCTTAGCTTTTGCCATGATGCACTTCAGCCATCAAGCACTTACACTAGAAAGTGTCCATAGCGAGTTTAGTTGACCAGTGGTATCATCAGTAGCTAAGCTACCTTGAATTAGAAGCACTCCTTAAATTTTACAGGCTGGTTTCCAAGACAGTATGCGGCTTCAAAAAAATTCTCTCTCCCCTTAGTGTGGTAAAAGGGAATTTTCAAATTTCTCAGCCTAATCAACAAATCTTGGTCATTTTCAATTTTTTATTTTCTAATGGAGTTCCAGATGATGCAGTGACCTTGAAACCTACTCACAGTAGATCAATTTATTCCAATTAGTGTTTGAAGGTATCGGAAGTACTCTCTCCAGCCCCAAAGAAAATAACTAAAATGTTTCCTTGGTGTGATTAAGCATAGAGCTTTAGTCACTGAGACAATATTTTATCATTATATGTTAGAATTTACCTATGAAATCTTCAGGCTATTACAAAGCTTCACCTCTATAAATGAGAGATGCAGGTATCTTTTTCCTCGCATGATGTTTCCTCTGTTCCTTCAAACATGTGGTCTTAGAGTAAATGGAGGAAAGGTATTCTGTATACTGCTGTTCTCTGAGAGTTGTCCCAAAATGTCATTAGAAAAACGTACGTGACTACAGTACTAGTGAATGTAAAAAACAAATTCAATTACTACCTGTCATGAAATCGAGTTTTAGAATATTTCAGACAAAATATTGATGATTCTTCAAACTTTAATGAGATAGCTTTAATAATCTGTCTTCAGGAACAGGAGCGTTTTATAAGGAGCAAGCTCAGATTATAGAGTTAACAATTTATACAGTTAAAGTTTTAAGATTGTCATATCTAATTTTCTGCAATAGTCTCTTCAAAAACCTGAATTAACAAGATGGCAATTTGAGACCAAATTCACAACCCAAGTGGAAGTTGAGTTAAACAGAATTATTCTATCCTGAACCTATGGTTCAGAGGAAATTCATGTTGACTGTCAGTTTGGAAGACGTTCTTTCTAACCTTATCCTTATTTTCTTGCTTTAAATACATTTGAAATCCTCTTCCTTAGTATTTTATTGATCTGGAATTAGTTTTCATCAAGCTTCCCCTACAGAGGGAGGGGATATAGTTACCCTAAAGTCTGATTCTAAAGGTAATCAGACTATCCAGATTGTTTTGCTTCTGATGTAATTCTGAACGTTTGCACGAGACTGTCCTCCCAACACTTCCTGTCCTGCAAAAAATTGTTTACTGAAGACAAGGCTAAGCAGTGGAGGGAGTGGGAGATGGAAAAGGGACGTAACTAACATAAATGCAGCCTGAACAATGTGTAGAGATGACAACTGGAAATTGGATTAAATAATTCCTCATTGAGAGATAAAGCCAGGAAGAGGCAAGAATGAGGAAGGATACTCAGAATAAACTATACTAAAAGTCAGACACTGGCTTACACACTGGCGTGTAAGCGTCTCTCATGCAGTTAAATTTCAGTTTCTCCTGGATGGTATGGTCTAGTTTATTTGTCTGCCCTGAGCTCGTTTGGTTGAAGAGGTAAGGTAGTACCAGAGTGAGGGATACTCACACTATTTCCCACCGAGTTCCGAGTTTGTTCAGGGAGGGGATATTTAGGGGTAAGTTCTGTTTTCCCTACTCCTCATGATGTTTCTTTGCATGTTGAAGGAGCTTATTTCTACTTCCTCTGGCTGAGTTTCTAGTTGTTTCAACCACTAAATGTTCTGAGTGGTTACTGAAATGAGAATGTTAGCAAACTGAAATGAGAATGTTAGTAAACTTTTGACTTCTTTTTTAAAGTTCTCAGTTCTGGAGTAGCTTCCAAAATTCACAAAGCCCCATGCTAAATTTAGGTGCTCTTTTTATTTTTAACTCCTAAAATGTAAACATCTACATGTATATGGATAGTGAAAAAGGCTGTGTGTGTGTACAAATATATTTGTGTATTACATGCTGGATGTGAAAAGGACTGTAAACCTGACCCTCCTGATGACAAAAGTGAGTTATGCCATTTTCTTCATTCAAGGCGGGGTTTTCCCCATAGCCTCTGAAAATCAGAATTATTTCAAATGCCAGAAGCTGGGCATGTGTACTGGGTCTGGCCGGGATAGAGTTAACTTTCCCTGCAGCAGCCCTTGTAGCTAGAACAGCGCTGGTATCACACCACTGTTTTGGCTACTGCCGAGCAGTGCTGGCACAGCACCAGGACTCTCTCCAGACCCCCGAAGCCAGTAGGTGGGGGTGGGCAAGAAGTGGGGAGGGGACATGGCCAGGGCAGCTGACCTAAACCAACCAAAGGGATATTCCATACCATATGATGTCACACTCAGTAATAAAAGCCGGGAAAGGGAAGGAGAAGGGGGGGCTCTCGTTGCGAAGACGTCTGTCCTTCCGATCAACCACTGCGGGTACTGAGGCTCTGTGTCCCAGGACGTGGCCGGGCATTGCTCGTTGGTGGGAGAATCACTTGTTTTCTCTTTTCCTCTGTGTTTGCGCACAGGCTTTGCTTGTATATATATATATATATTTCTTGTTTTTTTTTCCTCTCCTCTTCTCTAATTAAACTATCCTTATCTCAACCTGTGAGTTTTTTTTCTCCCCCTCTTCCTTTGAGGAGGGGGAGTGAGAGAGCGGTTGTGGTGGAGTTCAGCTGCCCAGCAGGGTAAAACCACCACAGCATGTCAATTCTTAGACAATTCTGCAGGGAAAAAAAGGAGGGAAACAGCTGTTTAACTTAATTTTTTTAGCTCGATTTTGACAGAGTGTAATAGATTTGAGTTGGGATGCTAGAACTGGCTCCTAAATTAGATGCCTAGTTCTTACTTGCAAAGTATTTTTCTGCCTCAATCTCTACCTGTAAATAAAACAGAAATGTGTTAAAATAGTCACCTAAAGGATATTAAAATATTTGATGTTTTTGACAAAATAGATAATTAAAGCCACAGTACTGTCTAATGCAAAATGTAAAAAGACCTCCATCACTTTTTAGATGACAACAACAACAACAAAAAACTAAATACAGCACATACTATCATCATGTGTCTTTTCTTATGTGAATTCTGAATAGAAAAGATTTGACATGGAATTTTAAAATATTTATCAGATCGCAGCTCCCTCTTGTGTAATTTGTCATTACTACAGAAAACTAAGTTGGACAGTGATTACTTAAACTAAATTCTAAGATACCTACTTATTTTATTCCTTGAAGATTTCCCCTGTTGTGGGACCCTTGAGGAGTATTCATCTTTTTCCATCATCACATCTATGCTCATAAAGTTGTTCCTGTAACACATACAAACTGTTGCAAAAATAAGCTAATTTATAGTCCATAATCTTAAACTGGAGCTGTTTTATTCAGTTATCTAATCTTCACTCAGGCCAGTTAGAAGTAAATGAGACTATTTTGTATTTGATATATTCTACTAAAGTAGTGTTAAAATTTGCAAGGATAGGGTCTTCTATCTACTATTTTTACTCTTATACTTCTTGTTGGTGATACTTTAGGGTTTAGAATTTCATATTTTTATATAAATGAAATGCCAGGACAGATAATAATACTTACAGTAAGACTGCACTAAAAAAGTGTTTACAGGAATATTACTTTTGCTCAGTGACACAGTGATGGGGCACAACAACCCCATGTAATGCTACAGGCTGGGGGAAGAGTGGCTGGAAAGCTGCCCAGCGGAAAGGGACCTGGGGGTATTGGTCAATAACCAGCTGAATATGAGCCAGCAGTGTGCTCAGGTGGCCAAGAAGGCCAACAACATCCTGGCTTGTATCAGGAACAGTGTGGCCAGCAGGACTAGGGAGGTGATTGTCCCCCTGTACTCGGCTCTGGTGAGGCTGCACCTCGAGTCCTGTGTTCAGTTTTGGGCCCCTCACTACAGGAAGGACACTGAGGTGCTGGAGCGTGTCCAAAGAAGGGCTTCCAAATGAAGCCAGTGAGGGGTCTGGAGAACAAGTCCTACGAGGAGCGGCTGAGGGAGCTGGGGTTGTTTAGCCTGGAGAAGAGGAGGCTCAGGGGCAACCTTACTGCTCTCTACAACTACCTCAAAGGAGGTTGTAGTGGGGTGGGGGTCAGTCTCTTCTCCCAGGCAGCAAGCAATAGGACAAGAGGAAATGGCCTCAAGTTGCACCAGGGGAGGTTTAGGTTGGACATTAAGAAAAATTTCTTCACTAAAAGGGTTGTGAGGCTTTGGAACAGGCTGCCCGGGGAAGTGGTGGAGTCACCATCCCTGGAGGTATTCAAAAGACATGTAGATGTGGTGCTTAGGGACATGGTTTAGTAGACTTGGCAGTGCTAGGTTTACAGTTGGTCTTGATCTTGGAGGTCTTTTCTAACCTAAGTGATTCTATGATTTTGACATCCATAATCAAAATCCCGGGGTTTCGCTTAAGAAAAAATCATGTCTAATCTGCTATTTATTATTGCAGTTAGGTCTTTTCCCACATAACTTCCTAGTTTTTTTTTTCTCTCTCTGTTTTGATTACTTTTACTATACAAATTAGTCAATTTTGGAAAAACTTGAGCTATTCTGCTTTTGTTTTATTCTCTAGTTTTTGTGTCCATAGGTGTTCAGAGAACCACTTAATGTGGTATTATCATTCTATGCCTAAACTTTATGGTATTATCTTCCTCTTAGTGATGAAGCAAGACTCACTTCAGAACTAGTACCATACGGTGTATAAAGGGAAAGCAGGAAAGCTTACTTTTGGTACAACACTTATTTCAGACTGTACACAGAAAGATTGCATTTCATTAGTTTAACAGTTATTAACATCTGAAGAGTTACCTTGGAATAAAAACTGTAAAGGAAAAAAAAATCAGTTATTGACAACAACAACAGTGCAAAACCCAAAGTGAGACTGCCAGCGGAAAGTGTGTGAGGACATAGTGAGGAATTGGTTAAACTGCCACTTAAATCCACGGGTAAATTGTGGTTCTGTCCATAGAAATTGATGAACCATTGTAGGTGGGTCTGCACAGAGCACAGCTAATGCGAGACAAAGCAGCATCAGTGGTTAAAGTGGGTATGAAGATCCTTCACGTTTTTTCTATCCCCGTTTATAGCGCCATTATAATCACGATTGACACGCTGCATTCCTTCCTCCCTTGAGCATTCAGCTTAGTCACGAAAGTGCTGTGGTTTACCACTTCAAATCGAAATTTGTTTGAAAACAAACAAACTAGGTGACACGGGCCTGGAACTGGCTGGGGGCGAGGGAAGGGAAGGGGAGCACTTGTGCTGCTGGGGGGGCTCTGTCTCGCTGTGCCCGTGGCCCTGTCCCGGCTGCCGCCTCCTTCTGCCGCCCGCCCCACACCGGGCCCGGCGCCGGAGGCCGCCCCTGACAGCGCCACCGGGCGGGCGCTGAGGCAACGGCCGCGCCGCGCCGCGCCGCGGGGGGGTGCTTAGGCAGCCAGCGCGAACGCCCGACGGCGGC
>VXAA01006036.1:196644-253721 GCA_013399115.1 Anseranas semipalmata
TTTTTTTTTTTTTTTTTTTGAAGTTGTTATTCAAAGTTGTTGGTTTGGTTTTATTTATACTTTTTCAAATTGAGGAAATCCTATTTTTCTTTAAAAAGTGAGGTAAGGTTCCCGAAGTCTGTTAATAAATACCCTTACCAATTTGGTGGCCTTATTGCAAAACTGATTCTTTGTGAAATAAAATATGTAAAACATACTGCAGAAGACCTTTCTATTATTTCACAGTAATCTATTGTGTTATCTCTAACTAGAATAGAATAGGCTCATGTCTTTAGAGATGATAGAGTTTTTCCTGACAATACGTCTTATTTGTATTATCTGTAAGACTTTTCTTTTTGTCTGAACTACCCTTCGGTTTGCGCTCTGTGGAGTATGTGCCTTTCTGTAATAAGTAGTTGGTAATCCTATCAGCCTTTGGATAACACTGAGTTTTGTATTTTAGGGTAAGATCTTTGGAATATCTTTCCATGCGCTACCACAATCGCTTGTGCCAGAGTATGGCTATATTCCCAGGTAAATTAACATTGTATATTTAGATTTACACTTCTTTGTTCTCTATATAATAATGGGTTTATAATAATGGTATAATAACTTCCTCCTCATCAGAGGAGGAAGTATAATATTAATTCCAGATCTGTTAAAGATTGTAGGGAAATAAGAATAGTTTCACTTTGGGGGAGGAGGGAAGCAGAAATTAGATGGGGAATTCAGAGCCACAGCTATCATTCAGTTGTATTTCTTTATATTTGTTGTCACTGGGGAAAACAATCCTATGTATTATGTTTTATCTATTTATCATAAAGCAGTTTTCCTAGGAAAAAATATTATTTTTGTTTTAACATGTTTAATAACATGTTTTATGTTTAATATGTTTTAACAAAAGTATGTTGCTGTTCTTTCCTCAGCTTTCTGGTTGATGCCTGTGAATATCTGGAAGAACATGTTCATACTGAAGGACTCTTCAGAAAGTCTGGATCTCTTGTTCGTTTAAAAGCCTTAAAGGTATTCTCTAAAGCTTTTCTTTAATTAGCCGTGTTTCACTTGATCTTCTGTATGTTCTACTTTTTATATGCTTTTCAGTCATAGTTGTGTTCTAACACTGGAAGTAGACTGGTAACATTATCTGCTTTAGAAAGGAGAGGGGATCTAGTCCAGCAACTGGCAAGCTTAACTCCCCCCTCTCCTGGGAAATCATTCAGCTTTCCAGATTGTGCAGAGAAAAAAAAACTTGTGACTGAACAAACCTGTTAGCAGGTATATATACTGGGCACTGTGAGGGTATTTGTTTAGTGGTGTTCTCCCAGAAGAATGTGCACAGGGGAGAAAAAATGCATGTTGTCTGAAAACATCATCTGTGTCTCTTTGTAGGTAGTATAATTAGGTAAAACATGACAAGGCTGAAACTAAAAATGGGGAAGATCTGACAGTCTTTTCTGATGTGGGCTAGAAAATTAATGCATAAACTTAGAAATCTGACAGTATATTGGAGTCTTCAAATCATGTTTCTTCTGAACAATTTCAGAATAAACTGGATCAAGGTGAAAACTGCCTCTCAGCTGCGCTACCGTGTGATGTTGCAGGGCTTCTTAAACAGTTCTTCAGAGAGCTGCCAGAACCCATCCTTCCACCTCATCTGCAGGAAGGCCTTTTCAAAGCTCAGCAGCTAGGAAATGAGAAGAAAACTGCAACTGTGTTGCTTTCGTGTTTAATGACAGACAGAACAATTGAAACTTTGCGATATTTTTTCAACTTTCTGAGAACTGTGTCCCTAAGGTCAGTGTGATGTAAAGCAGACGATTGTAAGCAACTCGAAGTTCAGTTAACTTTTCAGGCAACTGCTATAACTTTCTGTGATTGGTTTTGACTCTAAAACTTGCTTGCTTGCAGTCATTTACTAGAACTTGAGCATGGTCTTTATAAATCCAAAGTGTTTTCTTATAAAACCTTATTATTCTGGTGACTTTATTCTGTTCTTTCATAGCTGTATTTCTCTTTCTTCTTTGGAAAGCAAAAGGAGTGACTTATGAAACTAACATCATCTGATACCTTGCACTCCCCAAAACTGGTGGGTGTCTATAACATCCTGAGTTCAATAACATAGTCGTGCACGTACTGAGCCTATGGTGCATAAGTGTACACATTAATTTTGGTATGTGAGCACCCAAGTGAATGACTCCAATTTTTTTTCAACTGTATTTGTGTTATTTGGTCTTTCTCTTCTGCTTATGTCCTGATAATTTGCATTTAAAAAAAAAAAGCTTTTTCTTGTTAAGATCCAGTGAAAACAGAATGGATAGCAGCAATCTGGCAGTGATTTTTGCTCCCAACCTCTTGCATTCAAATGAAAATGAAAAGATGTCAACCAGTACAGAAAAAAAAATACGCTTGCAGGCTGCTGTTGTGCAAACATTTATTGATCACGCAGAAGAAATCGGTAAGGGATAAATGTTTATCAGAATGTCTTGTACCTACTTGTATACAGCTTTTCTTTTCAAATTATTTAAATAACTTTTTTAAAAATATATATTTCTCAACTAATTTAGGACAAGTACCAGAATTTATCTTGGAAAAGATTCCTGCAATGTTAGGTGCTGATGCCTTTCAGTCTACTCCCTCACTGAGAGGCCATGAAGACAGTGAAAATGAATCTCCCAGTGAATGTAAGAGGAGGAGACACCGAAGTGTTGGGGGTAGGTATGTCATGTGAAAGCTTCAACAACTGAAACAGTTTTTTTGCAACTTCAGGTATGCTGACCCTAAGCAGATTAGACTTTTGGAAACGCAATATTTCTGTGTAAACTAGGAATTGTCAAAAAATCAGATATAATATACTGATATATCCTCCTTCAAGAGCCTGTAGTGTGACAACACTGTCACAGTTGTTTATCTTATACACAGGATGAAGAAGCTTAGGGAATACACTATAGACTTTGAGTATCTTGAACATGTGCAAGTTATGACTCATTCAAAATTTTTCTCAATACACAGTATTAATTCCTAATGACTTTCTAACCATCTTTTTGCCTGCATATGATACATTATTACTGAGTTCTGAAATACTGAACATAGGATAGCAAGCCTTTATAACATAAATTAGTTTAAGTGAGATTTTAAACCAACCCAGTACGGGTTGTTTTAGTTTTAATTGATCTTTTATTTTCAGACAACACAGATTTAATAGAGCAGATTTATACACACTCTTGTTAGCTTTTGCATTTCTAAAAGCTCCAGGCTTAATTGTTTCTAAATCTGGGTGGATGAGAAGGTGGTGTTTTGGTTGTGTTTTTTATGATTGAATAAGGCAAGCACTGTGTGAATTTCATTGAGATCTGTATTTAGTTTTTTCTTTTTTTAAAAAAAAAAAAAAAAAGCTAATGCTTGTTATCTTGAAACTAAGAAGCTACATGTGTCGTTAGAGTACAAGAATTTGAATGTTGTCTGCTTATTAAAATATTAGGAATGTATTCTTGTTAAGCAGCAGAAAAGCACTAAAGCTGCTCACTTCTAGAAACTTACTCTGAGTTCTTATTGAATACTGTGCACTTTGATATTATGGATCTGTTCTTTTATTTGTACTGTAGCTATTCAGTAAGTTCTTTGACCTAATATGGACAATTGTCCTAAAATGGACAATTGAATGCTATACTCTGTTCTTTGGCATTCTCTTTCTGGAAATACTGTGAAATATGAATGTTTGACTTGATTCTAACTTTAATACTGATCTTGTATGTATTGTTATAAAAATATGAATATATATTTAGCTCATATACTTGGAATATTAAACCTGGCAGCAGCTGACATTAGTGCTTTATTACTATATATGTTTAGCCAAGGCATGCTTTTGCGTAATTCCCTTTTTCACTCTTTGAAGAAGGGAGATCATCCCAGAGCTGCGAAGTGATAAATGTTTGTGAATGTTCAAATTTTGAGATGAAGCAGTTTGTTAGAATTTGTTAATTCTGTGGGAAGAGGTCCTGGTAGGAGGCAGCTTCTAAACTTTCTCCAGCTGTAATAAAACATTACTACACCTCATATGTTTTCAAAGGTGAGGTTTTTCAAAACTGCCTGACACCTACCAGACACTACAAAAGAAATATTGCAGCCATATAGTTTGCTAAGCTTTGCAATGAACACGTGGAAATACAGCTGTAGGTTGCAGTAGCATCTAATAAAAATGCTTCCATTTTACACTCTTAAAAGCAGGAAAACCAGTAAAAGTTCATGCATATATTCTACTGGGATTCATTTTGCCTTTAAGAGAAAAAGAAAAAAATGGTTAACAGAAAAGTTGTGTGTTATATCTTTGTAAGACCAAAATTTCATACTTGTATTTGGGCCTATGCCCAAAGCACTAAGAGCTTCCTCAAGTACAAGAGGACTGCCTGGTAGTCTGTGAGAGAGTCTTCAATGAATACCTTCTGGGTGTGCCTACAAGAAATCAGAAGACATCTTTATAATGACCAGTAGAATTTTGTACAAAAAAAAAAAAATTGCTGCCTTTGCATGAATCATTTTTTAAAGGAAAACAGATTTTTTTTTTAAACTATTCTGAAAGCAACAAAACTATGTATGCTGTTAAGAAGGTTTAGGCTATCGGTTTCTGTACATAAAACAAAAAGTTTAAATGGTTTGCTTTATATTTTCTGAAAGAATACAAGTTAAATTACAGTTGAAAATAGAGCAAGACAAATTTCATATTTGAATTTGATTTGCTCGGTGTGTCTTGCGTTTCAGATATTGTTAGTGGAGCATTGAGTAAATTTAAATCTAACAGAACACCCTCCACTACACCTCAGCAAGACAGAAGCGGTAGGTATTGGTGTATTTGTACTAAATAAAGCGCATGCAGTATCTTCTGGATTTGTAGACTATATTCCACAATGAAGATCTAGAACTTTAATTGAAGATAAGTGATTATGTTTGAATAGTGTAAAGCTTGGAATATAAATACAGTTTTACTGAGGATACTGCATTTAGTTTAGTTCTTGGAGCAGCTATAATCACTGCAGCAGTGGGCTGTATGGTTCTAGCATTAGAATTTGCGCTTTTTATCTAATGCACATTAAGGCTTCAGTGCAGTAGAATTCTTCTTACAGAAGAATGACTATACTTAATTTCTTTTTTTCTAAAAGCTATATTATTTCATTAATGTGTGGTTTTGGATTTTCCTTTCTGGTACTCTAGCTTGCGTGCAAAAAAAAAAACCAAAAAACCTCAGCTGTACTGACTGCTTTTGCCTGTTCAAAATGCATGCACTTTGGCTAAGTTTTTATAGCTTCTTCCGGGTTAAACAAAACTGTATTCTAGTAAACTTTCATCCTTTTAAGCTGTTGTTGAAAACTTTGGTTTTCTTAATTTCAGTCCTTTCATCAGTGACTCCTCTGGTTCTTACTCCAAATGCCAAGCGTAAACTTCCAGCTGATTGCTCTCAGGGCTTGTCCAGCAAGAAGAGGCGATCTTTTAAACATAATTTTGCTTTTGAGTTGTTACCAAGTAGCATTTTTAACAGCAGCTTGACACCAGCATCAGGTACAGTGCCTTCATTGTTTTTTCTTTGCTGCTTGAAGTGGTTACTTTTCTGTAGCATGCATGTATTTGCAATCCAACTTCTTCTGTGGATGCTACAAGCAACATTAATATTAAATAGAAGTGGAAGTCAAAATAACTTCAAGTCAGCAGTGCAGAAAATAAGCAAAATACCTATTCTATTAAGACTTTTCTTCAGTGTATTATCTGTTAAGTCCTTATCTGAAAACTTGATTATTTTAAGATCATGTATTTTGTTTCTGTAGTTCAGTTTGAAGCAAGCCCTTCTGTGTCTCTTGAGTCATCTCAAACCTCACTATCTCCTTCAACTGGTGGTGAAAATCATTTGTCTAGTACAGGGAACAGAAGAAGTAAAAGACTTGCGAGCAAAAAGTTATACAGGTAATTTGCCTTTACTCTCAGAAACTAAAACCAAATTGATGTAGACCCCTTGTCTAATAATGTGTAAAATCTCATTCAGTCCTTAAAATTATATTCTTGGATATTTAAAATATAAGACGTTTTTATAGTATTCTCAAAATTACCATAAGAAGGAAAATGTGACTCAAAATAAAATAAGATCTGGTATAGTGATCTCAAAGGAACCTTTCTATGCCTATTAAAGTAGCTTGACTTGAAGGTAATAGAAGAATTAAAGCTAGAGGAAATAAAATAAGCGTAAGGATGTTTGCATTGCCCTCCTAAAGAGTTCTGTGTCACTTTTTCCCCTCTGTCTTCCCAGGGCTGAATCGGGAAAAACAGGTTGTTTTTCTCCAAAGATTAGCCGAAAAGAAATGGTTCGTAGGTCATTACGCTTGAAGTTTGGTTTGGGGAAAAGCAACAGGGATGTGGTAAGTATGCAGCTTCTGCTACAGTGCAAATTCTAGTGTTACAAAGTTTTGGGCGCTGCTTTTCACTAGCTGGAAGGACTTGCTAGTAGAGCGACCACGGCACAACTGGACTGCTATCAAGTACAAGAAGCTGTAGGTTTATTTCTGTAGCAGTAACTGATCATCTTATTGTACTGGGTTTGGCTGTGATGGGACAAGAGGCTGACGGGGGACACAGCTGGGAAAGCTGACCTGAATTGACCAAAATGATATTGCATGCCATACAATGTCAGCTCAGTGAGACAATTGGGAGGGAATATTTTCAAAGTAGTCAATGCTTGGGGACTGGCTGGGCATCAGTCTGCAGATGGTGAATGATTGCTTTTACCTCACTTTGAGATTTTATTTTTTTTTTTTGTGGTGGTGGGGGTTGTTTGTTTGTTTGTTTGTTTGTTTGTTTGTTTTGTGTGGTGGTGTATTTGTGTTATCCTTGCTTTTTGCCTTCTGATTCTCTCCCTAAACCTGCTTGAGGTAGACTGAGCAAGCAAGCTTACCTGACATCTTGAGTGAACCCACCACTGTTCTGATCAGTAGTTCTCACAGTTCCTGAACCTCTGATTTTACAGAGGCTGTGCACACAATCACTATATTCAGAGTGTGGTTAAGTCTGCCTTGCTGCAGGCAGGCTGTTCCCTACCTAGGTCTACAGAGAATTGAGGAAAAATGAAGCATGGACAGGAAAAAGCTGCTATGGCTATGACTTTCATAGCCTTTTCCTGGTGGTTCCTCTGTGAGTGAGATAGCCTTATATATACTTGCAAATTTGCGAACTAAAACTTTTTTTTTTGTCCAAGAATATTGTATCAGGTTGTGCAGTTGGCAATAGATCTGAAAATATTGGAAGGCGTCTCGCGAGTCAACAAGGTTTGGAAAGCAGAGCTGAATGTGCAAAAAGAGATGTACTTTTCAGCCCATGTATCAATGAAAAAGTCTTTAAGAAAGGTAAATACTTTGCAGAATGTATTACGTGGGAAAAAAATTGTAAAGCAAAAGTAACTTTATGAGAGAGGTATAAAAGCAGTTGGATTAAAACTGTTTCTAGCTAGTAAGATAAAAGCTCATTGAATGTTAGTGGCTCCTGGGGAAAAAATGGTTTAGGACAAGCTTATTGTGTTTTTAGTGTATGTTTAGTAGCTCTCTTCTGCTAGTTAAGCATGATGAGATGTGACTTCAGTTCTTCATATTGTGACCTTTTTTCACACCTATGAAACTTCAGGGTTTAATGGTACCTTTAAATTCAGTACTGCTTTAGTAACTTTTTTTTTAGGCAAGAATTTTGCCTATAATGATCATTTTAAATTATAAAACCTTATTCTTAAACACCTGTGATATTTATTTTAAGGTTCAAAGAATGTGAGCAAGTCAGAAGAAAACTTGTTAACTCCAAAATGCCGCGATAAAGTAGTTTACCGAATGTCGTGGAATAGTCCTACTGTTACAGATTCTCAGGAGATCAGCAGCAACGAGGGAATTCTGCCAGGATGCCCTGAAACAGGAAGCAGTTCTTCAGAATCTGCTTTCATATTTGGAAAGCCACCAGTTGTTCCAGATGAATACAGACCCACAGCTGTAGACAAACAAGACAACAGGTTAAAGCTTTGTGAAGAAGGAAGTAGTTTAACTGCAGAAACATTACTGAAAGTTAAACAAGCTTTCTCTGCATCTGGAAGTAATCTTCACCATCTGGTAGCTGATACAAAGTCTTCTTTCTCAGATGTAACAGGTGAAACATTAAATGAAACTCTGTGTCTCACAGGGCTTAGTCCAGAGAAAGAATTTGCAGCTGAAGAAGTTTCTGGAAGTCTAGCAAACGCAGAATCCAGAGAACTGTTCCACCAACAGAATCAGTCTTATGCTATTGATAAACAACAATCAAAAAAAGATGCAATTAAAACTTTGGAGAAAAGAAGCTTCCAAACTTCTATTGAGATCGAACTTCAGGTCCGGAAACCAGATATAAAAACCAGAGTGGAACTTCCTGTGCCACAAGTACTGGCCAGGGAAGATAAATTGACTGTTCAGAACAGTTCTTCAAAAGATGACTTAAACAAATTAGATTCTTTTGGAAGAAATGAGGAAATAGAGTTAACACACTCACAAACGACTGAAAACTGTATATTAAAGTGTTGTAACATAGAAGAAGATACTGCTAAATTTTCTGGGTCAGGACAGCTTCCTGCGTTGCAGTTGACTGAATCAGGAAATGAAGTAGGCAACCAGTACTTGCAAGGTGAAAATTCTGATAAAACTTTAATTAAAACATCAACTGTTTCTGACCATGGAAAGGTTTCTGACCACATACAATGGTTCAACAAACTTTCATTAAATGATCCAAGTTCTGCAAGCAAAACAAAACCACCTCTTAAATTCCAACGTACTCCTGTTCGACAGTCTGTAAGAAGAATTAATTCCTTACTGGAGACTAACAGAAGATCGGTAACCTCTCAGCTTGTTAAAGCTAACGATGTTGGTTCACCACTTGTTAAATCTTTGAGCTGTGATTCTGCGCTCTCCTCCTGCGCAGAAAAGCCTTCTAAGAATTCCTTGGCTTTTTCACTCAGGAGTGAAAGTACATATGACCAAGCTTCTACATCTCATAATCAGCTTGACTTAACATCCAAATCATGTTGCAGATGTCTAAATCCTTCAGACAAGCCTGACGTTTCTGTAAGAACTACTGGAATCTACAAACAGAAAGTGACTGTTCATCCATCAAAGTCTGTTCTGGAAGATCTAACCAATCATGAAACAGTGAAATCTAGTTTAAAAGCTAATGCAGATGTAAATATTCCAGGGTTTGCTCCAGAAAAATCTATGGTCTCAAGAAGTGCTCCAGGAAAAGAAAAAGTTCGTTATAGAGGCTCTCCAAAGAATCCAATATCTAAAGTGAAACTACTACCAGCTGCAAAACCAGTAGACTTATAAGATTAAATATGATTGCTAAGTGGGCTTACTGTAACTTGGTTAACCTTTAGAAAAACTAAATTCTTTTTGTTTTATGTGCAAGTTATGGACTTGTACAAATAACAATTTTGGTTTTATGTTGAGGGTTTTTTTTTACTTAGGCTTTTTTGTAACTGCTAGTCAGTTCATCCAAATGGATTTAATTTTTTTAAGTCTGTTTTTACAAATGTTTGCATTAAAGCTCATACTTGATTTACCTCAGCTTCTAAAAGAATGCTGCATGTCCCAAAACAATTTTTGCAGCATTTAGACTAAATACCAGTTTAAAAAAAAAAAGCGAAAAAACTCAGACATTTAAAACAAAACAGACATGAAAAAGAATGTCTTGATGATGAATCTTGTATGTTCATTTTCTTCCCAGTTTCAAGTGTATTGTAGCTACTCTGATATTTAAGTTGGACCTTATACCAGCTCTGCTTCAAGACAACTTTTTTTTAATTTCTGTTGGAGTAAATTGGAAGCATAGTTTCCTTGTTAATTAAACGAACTATATTTTGATGTGTACACATACTGAAAAATGTGCGGTTTATTTAAGTAGTGAAAAGTCTTAATTTCATCAGGTGATGTGTTTTGCAATATGTAGTATGTATCTTCAGTTGTGAGCAGTAAAAAGTTTTAGTATGAAAGGATAGTCTTAACTTATTCTTAGAGCAATAGAGTAGAGTGAACTAGATGGTGCAGAAGCAGATTTTAGATGCTGATTATGTTGCAAGGGAGGTGAATGTAAGAAGCCATAGTCTGTTAAAAGTTGATTTGCACAAGCAAATGTTTACATCTTTTAGAATTAAAACTGTTTGTCTGTCATCGGTTGTAAAATTATTTAAGAGTAAACACTTGAAACTGTTTGGTAGCTTTCTGTATGTGCAAATTCTTTATTGGCAAAATATAAGAGCTGAAAGCACTGGATACTTTTGGTTTTAATAAAACCATGGTTTTCATCCCTTCTCTAAGCCTATTCTTCTATAGCAACTTAGAAATTTAGCTTTCGTTGTCACACTCATTGATGCCCCCAGAGTTTGTGTATGAGTCTGGAAGTGCTGAAGTCAAATGACTGTTCTGGCTCTCCTTGCTGTTCATCTTGGAGATGCATGTTGGTGATTCTCATTACTAGCAAAAGGCACCACGTTTTGTATCATTTCGACTGGGAAGTTCTAGCAAAGCAACTGCCACCTGTCATAGCTGATGGGAGGGAAAAGAGATAGAGGTGGAAATAGGAGATGAAAGTAATGTCGTGAGGAACAAAATGAGTTCTGACTACTTCCATAATAGTAAGCTGCCACGTCAATTTGTTTGAGGAGAAAATATTCGATACTTATATGGCTTTGACAATGTGTCATGGATGGAGCATCCCTTACTGGCGGGGAGAGCATTGATCAGGGATCTACAGTAGGAATTCTGGATGCTGTCCATTTTAAGCCATCTTGCAAAGAGTCTAAGAAACACTTTGGGTTTGTGAATATATATTGCTGCCTTTAATCATTACCTTCTCTGTTAAATGTCACTATGGTCTTAAATACTGGAAGTTGTTTTTCTTGTGTAACGCCAACGTACAACAGCTCTTTGCAGAAGTCTACCAGTTCCAACCCATTTGCTACTTATCTTTTTCTTGACATTTCTTTTAACTTGTACTTCAGAAGCTTTAAGTTTTTTAGGTTTAGTCATCTGACAAGTAGGGTATTGAAATCCAAATTCCCAGTTTTCTTTCATTGGTATTTCAGGCTGTTAAGGTAGATAGTTGGGGGTGTGGGGTGTGTGAGTATTGCTAACTTGGTAACGGTTAAAGGACTTTACTAGCTAATGGTTTTGAGACCCAAAGCAAGCAAGAAAGTAGGTTCACTTCTAGAAGACTGCGGACTAAGGCAACTATGAGGCTTTAAAGTAAGTGAAGTGTTACCGGGGAGAGGGGGAAGGGCAGTAAACTATTTTTGATCTTCCATGCAAGCCGGTCTTGAATGAGTAACTTAAACATTCAGAAAGGGAGATTTTGGTGGGGGATGACAAACCAACCCTTAAGCACCAGGAAAGATTGTCAGAGGAAGTGGTAGGCTTTGTTTTCAGAGATTTTTATAGAACTGTTTAGACGTGATCAATTTTTTGTAAACATGTTTTGAAGAAAGGGGTTCGAAATACTAGATGCCCAATGGAGGAGCCTACTGCTTAATCTTGCAAGTTACCGAAATGTAAAACTGTACTAGAGGCCGAGCAAAAGAGAGTGATCTACGTTTGAAAGTAGTTCCCACATCTCTTCTGTTCTATGGCGTATGAACTCTAAGGTTTTCTGTAGCTGTCTCTCATCCTGAAATGGAACACACAATTCACATCAGTAGCAGCTGTTACATAAAGTAGTCTTTAGAAGTGATTGTTTTGCTAAGTGCTATTAGATGATTTACTTCATTTAGCAAGATCCTTTTATGGGCTTTTTTGTTAACCTCTGCTATAGATAGTGTTTGCAGATTTGCTTAACCTGGAGGCCTTTACCTAGAGCTGTTTGCTGTGCTGTTGCCTTGTAAACCTGCAGTTACGTGCTGCCGCCATCCTGGAGGTAGGCTGCCGATCATCTTATTCTGGGAAGATGGACACAACGTTAGAGCTAAGACATGACACGTTCCTGTAGCAGTGTCAATCCACCAGCGCCTTTCAGTTTATTTTTAGGGTATTTAGCCGAAACTGGGGACCTGGCCTCTCCCACCGCCGCGGGTGGCACTCCCAAAGCTTTGCGCGATGATTCGACCGGCCGAACCCGGGCGGTGCGCGGCACACGGCGGCGCCAGGTGCCGGGGGGAGGCGGGTGGCCGCGGGGCGGGCGAGGGGCGGNCTTCTCGGCTGGAAACAAGGTGGTTCTCCGGGAGCAGACGTCGCCGCCGGAGGCTGGCGAAGCCGGGAGGTGGGGTACGGTGGAGCCGCGCAGAGGCGCGAAGCGGAACGGCTCCGGCGCTGGGGGTTCAGCCATTTTTGGCCTCCAAGTGGTTGTGAGGTGCCGGGCGGCTGGGGCGGTGCGGCACCCCGGCGCGGGGAGCGAGCAGCCGTCGGGTTCTAGGGGAGGCAGGGGCCGGGGGGTGCTTATCTAAGGAAGTGGAAGGTACGCATTTTAATTACGATGCGACAGGAAAATGAGCGCTCAGAACCAAACGCTGATTAAAATTCAGCCTAAGACAATAGCAAGTGTTGGGGTTTTTTGTTTTGTCTTGTTTCTTGTTTTTGTTTTCCTAATTGAACTACACACTGCAGCCAGTCAGTGAAAGGTATTTTCGAGGGAGACAAATGAAACCTCTTTGCTTCAGGTGGGGAAGATGATGCGTATGAAACATGTAGCTTCTTGTCTTGAGGTAGAAATAAAAAGATGATGCAGGTTGTTCAGCTCTTCCTAGTGCTTCATTTTTTGGGCAGTGCAAGCAAACGCAGCTCCCATCTGGAGGATGCTTTGCATTAGCCCAGAGCTTTGTAAAATAACATAATAAACGTATGGGGGGAGGGGAAACCGATTTTCATCAAATGAAGCAGTGGATCCATTTTGTTTGCAGTGGTTGGTTAATGAACGTTACAGGAAAACACAGATCAGAACACTGATTTTGGCAATTCACTCTTTGCTTAGAAGGGAAGAACCACCCCACTCTATTCCCCTATAGCCCCCACAGATTTTCAGCTGACCCTAGAAGCTGTGGTAGTGAGCTGTGATGTGTGACAGTAAGATCAGAAGAGTTCTTTCCAGCACTTGAACTGGACATTTTTTCCACTACCATTTATAATCAAATTCTTATTTTTCACAGGCTCCAAGTAGCTACCAGAATGACAGCTGCCTTGCTTTGTAACATGATATTCCTGCTGGCATGTGGATTGGCTTCAGCTTTTAGCCACAGCCCTAGGACCCCGGACAGGGTTTCTGAAGCAGACATTCAGAGGCTCCTCCACGGGGTTATGGAACAGCTGGGCATTGCCAGGCCCCGCGTAGAATATCCAGCACACCAGGCTATGAACCTAGTTGGTCCACAGAGCATTGAAGGTAGCAAATTTCTACTTTGAATTATGGTGATTTTTTTTTTTTTTTGTATCCATTGGTAAGAGTTATTGTTTTGCATATGTATGTATGCAGAATGTCCTGAGCTTAAAATGACAGGCTTCTTCATTCTCTTGTTGCCCAGCCTCTGTTTTAAAACCTTCATCAATCTTTTACCTTCCTTAAAGTAATGGTTTTGGCAGAAGAAATACTGTTTGTTGGTTCTTTTTACATACAGGCTTTGTAGAAAAAATTATGTTGTCTTAGTAGGATCTGGCCTCTAGTACCTCAAGACAATGATTTACAAAATTCTCCCCCAGTATTGTGTACAAATATACCACATATATATTTCACATGAAGCAAGAGTGAGCTGTAGAAACCAAATCTCACAGATTTTTGGAAACATTTGTGGACTAGAAGAGACCAAATATTTGTGGTGTTCTGCAAGATAAAGGGAGAAACCTTACGGGGCCAGGGCATTTCTCCAGAAGCCCGTGCAGGCTCAGGGAAAGGACCAGAGATGCGGCGCATGGAGCCCCGGGCTCCAGCTGCAGGGGTGAAAAGGACACAGTTGGTCTTCTCCTTGCATCCAGTGATAGCACCTCTAAACTGTGCTGCTGTGATGAATATGATGGGCTCAGGTTCATTTTTTTGGCCAGTATTTCTGGTCTCACTTTGTGTAAGTAAAGTTTCCTTGGAATCGGTCTTTTATAATTATGCAAACCATCTGAAATATCTGGCTCAAATGTTAGAGTATTAGGATAATGTTGCAAAATCCATTGCTATTTGTGTTGTAATAAACTGGCTTTTATTTTGGAATTACAACGAACGGTTGAAGGTATGCAACTCGGAATATTACGGTTAAAGTACAAACATCAAAACAAAGCAGAAAACCTCAGCCCTTCTCTCTCTCACCATTAAGCCAGTTTGACATAGTGTAGCAGGTTGCTTTAAAGTTCACAGCAAGTCTGGGTCCTTTGTTTTCTTCACATTCGGATCTCAAGACTGTTCTAGCCAAAGAGATAAAATTGCCCCAATGAAGGCTAAGAAGAGGATTAAAACTGAACATGTATTTCTATCAGATAATTGCAGACCTAAGTTTATATATTTTCTAAAGAAACTTTTGTCGTCATTTGCTTTTCTGCAAACTTATATGAGAAAGAGAGTAGGCTTGAAGAGTAAAACTTGGCCCGTGCCCTTTCTTCCTTTATCAACATTTGTATGTAGAGAAACTGGGGCAGACTGGTAGTTTTGGTAATTTCTGGTAATTTTACTCTCCATCTCCCTCTTTTCCCTAGACCTTTTTTTTTTTTAAACTTTAGAAGTATAAGGAATAGCAAATCTCTGACTCCTGAGTTCTCTCTCTCTCTCTCTCTCTCTCTCTCTCTCTCTCTCTGAAAAGCAGGGAGGTTGTGTTTGAGCCTCTTATGAAAAGATAAGGAAATCTGGACCTAAGAAANAATCTCTCTCTCCTCTGTTCTCTCTCTCTCTCTCTCTCTCTCTCTCTCTCTCTCTCTGAAAAGCAGGGAGGTTGTGTTTGAGCCTCTTATGAAAAGATAAGGAAATCTGGACCTAAGAAAAATATTTCATCTTAGCTGTTTGCCATTACTCTTTAATTACAGTGTTAGCAAAAACAGATTAAAACTCTTAAGTATTGAAACTTTTCTGGTACTTGTGAGACTATAATAATACTAGTCACCCACATGATCTTCCACAAAAAGCAGGTACTACAACCCTTTTCTTCCTCTTTTCTTCCTCTTTTCTTCCTCTTTTCTTCCTCTTTTCTTCCTCTCTCTCTCTCTTTTTTTTAAATAAAAATACTCCTCTTCTGTATATATAACAGAGTAAAACTGAAAGGCAATAAATCCAATTTGTTTATCGTATTTATTATTCCCCTCTTGATGAGACAAGGATGACTCTTTTTGAAAGTCTACCATAGAAGTTTAACAGTATATTGAGAAATCTCTGCAGAAGCATGAAAAGCCTGCTGAGATGAATGATAGCAATTGGTGTAGAAACAGGCATGCAAATCCAACCTTCATGTCAAACATTTCATAAACTCTTCTGCGGTAAGTTTTTCAGATAGTAATCACTTGCTCTTTCTTTGGTTTCTTGTGGTGATATGGGTCTGTCTGTATAGAGTTATATAGATATCTGATAAAACAGCTGATTAGAAACTTCAGCTTAAGAAAAAAAAACATGTTTTTTGAAAGTTTTGAATGTTTTGAAAGTGTTGGTTCCAATTACAAAGTTAACGTGATCTTATGTCATTACACATAACATTTTCTTATCCTGCCTTTTTAAAAAGTGCATAGAGTTTGGTAAATTTTCACTGTGAGTTTCTTTTTAAATATAGACCATGCATTACAAGATAGCTAATCCAACAAATCTAGCATTTCATTCTGTACCAGTGATTTTAACTATTAAATTATGAAAGACTTCAGAATTAACAATGCTCTATTTTATCCTCTTTGTATATTTATTTTCGCATAATTTCAGCAAAAAGTACACAATGGGCTTGACTTTCAGTTAGGTGTCTACTTTGGAAACAGAACTGCTAAAATGGCATGGTAAGACATTCAAAATAGTCTAGTTTTGCAAGAGATGCGTAATACTTCTACGTACGGTATCTGTCTGAAGAACTGCAGCTGTGGCCATTTTCCCCCGTCTGCCCACTAATCTGTTATTGCCAGGAGACTGACATTCCTGACCTCTGAACAACTCCCTTCAGCCAAAGTTTTCTAACCAAAACAAAATAGGAAATGGATTAAAGCAAGGGCCTTGTCCTTTGGTGAGGAATGAGGACAGGAGGGCTCCCGTGAGGCACTGCCCCATTACAGACAGAGGAAGTGTAATGATCATCACAGTAAAAATATTGTGACCTTTCTGGACTGTTTTGCTTTTTTTTTTTTTTTTTTTTTTTTTTTTTTTTTTTTGGATTGGTGTGGTTTTTTTTGAGGTCTTATATGTGGTGAAATTCCATCACATGATTTAGAAGCAGAATTTCCTCAGAGAAAGAAACTCCAATCTCCGTTCTGCTAAACAGAACCTGGACGACTTTCTGGAAGAACATTTCTGATGGTGCTGAGCTCTTACGACTCACTTGTGCATCAGATGCCTCTTGGCCAACATATGAGGACTTGAACTGAGCAGCAGCACAAGAAGCAGTAGCATGGGTTGTGATGTTTAAGCCAGAAAGCCTGTGCCCGTAGCACAGGTGTCGGCTGACAGTGGTATTGTCTATGGATTGGCAGAGAGAGGACTTGTCATTAATATTCCCAGTGGTACATGTATGAACAATAAATGATTTATGGTTGAGCTACAGAAAAAATAACTGCATGTGTTTTCAGATGGCATCAGTTCATATTCTTATGGATTCCCATGTGGGCTTTCCCCAGTGTAATTACATGATTATCACTGGCTAATAATTGTGTATGCAAGTACTTTTAAAAATGTACAAGATAGTAGAAGGGAAAACTAAGAGGGAAAGAAGGGAAGAAAGATAAGGGCAGAAGTACTACAAACTCAAAACCAAAGGTCAATGGAAGTTTTCTCTTCAGATTGAGTGGGGAGGCAGGGACTGGAATATGTCACAGCAAAGTAGGAGTTTCATACTAAACATCATCAGTAGCGAAATGGTAATTGACTAACCACTCTCATGGGGTGCTGTCTTTGTTGGGAATTTTTGCCCCAAAATTGTGGAGAGTAGAATTGGGTATGAAACGCATTATCTGTCAGAAATTGTGAGCTGCCAGGAGTGTTGATGTCTGTCCATTTTTCAGTCCATAGTTTGCAGTGACAGATGTGGGCAGCTAAAGCCTGGCTTGTCCCATGCCAGTGTCATCACCTTCCACCCACGGACTGTTCCAGAGTGCATATGTTTCTTATTTTGATCATATATTGCATCTCATAATAATAATAATAATAATAATAATAATAAAAACTTCACCAGTCACAGTTTAATAAATTTATTATGTTCCTACAGAAAATTGTTTTGAACATGTTTTTCTTAACAAAATGTTTTGTCAGACATTGCCCCACCAACTCTAGTGTAGGCCCATGGCTGCGCTAAGTGTGGATGCCGTCAGCTTCAGGAAAGCCAGGATTCCAAAAGATTTTCAGAAGGCCAAGATTTCACCAATTACATGTATACTCTTACAAATGAGGTGCTGTCAGGAAAAAATAATTTGTGTAGCTTTGGAATTTGGAAACAAATTTAAACTGCCATAATATAGACAAGTTTATGCTAGCTGCCTTATTATAATGAAATGTTTGCAAATTTCTGAGTGATTATCATAATAACCTTTTCCAGCTGAATAAGATCTTAATTTTATACATCAAAATACTATTGCTGTTAGTTCATAAACAGATTTCCCAATTATGCCCATTTTCCAACTCCGGTATCTACATTTTTTCCAGTGTTAATCATCATATTCTGACTTAAAAACACTAAAAAACAGGTTGGATATGTCTCAAGGAATTATATATGGTCTTTTTTTTCCCCCCTAAAAAAAAGACTAGGGCTGACTTGGCAGTAGTCAGTGAAGTCATAAACTTGCTATGTACCAAAGACAACTAGAAGATGCACACATTTTAGAAAATATGTTTATCAGCGTGTTCTCTTTCCTGAGTGACCAGATAATTTTCTTCTTAATGGAAAAAAAAAAAAAAACAAAGAAACAGCACCAAACATGTACAGCTTGTTAATTAAATGGTGAAGTTATTGCCGTTTCTTATGTTGAAATCTAGAAATACCAGAGTCTACTTTCTTTCCCTTCCTTTTGCATTTGTCCATTTACCTGTTACCTCAGGTGAATCTGCTAAAATAAGAGTAGAGTCTAGCAGATGCCTGATGGAGAGGTGATACTGCCAAGAAATTACTGTGAACTCTAGTCAGTGTATCACCGAAGGAGAGCGAAGGTCCTGAGGACCACGGGAGCAAGTGGTGGCTTTCCTCTCCCAGTGGCGGTACTGGCTGCCAAGGTGGCATGAGCTCTCATCTTCTGCTGGAGCTCTGTTAGCTGAGTGCAAGCAGTTCACAGGATAAATATATCACAAAATGTGAATTTGCTGTCTAATGCAGTGTGCTCGTACACCTCAGCCATCAGATGGTGCACTGCCGAGGCCACCAGCTCTGGCAGGGTGTGTGTTCAACAAAGCTGCTCCTGACACCCAAGGTGGCATCTTGGTCAAATTTGGTGACCACTGAATAGATGGGCTTTCTGAACACACTCCAGTTCCTAAAAGCAATAAACCCACACTAAGTACTTTCGTTTCTATAATAATATTCTCTCTCCTAGTTACTTTATCTTAATTAGAAAAAGATACATTGAAGTGACTTAGCAGCACTGCATAGAGGAGGAAAAATATATAGAAGAACAAAATGTGATTTTTTTGATGAGTAGCCATGTTTCTGTAGTTGTTATTTTAGTTTGTTACTAAGATACTGCACGAGCACCACTATGCTATATTCACATTTCCTACTGGGAATAATGGGGCTGTATCTATGTTAATAGAGAACAAAAGAATAAAATATTCAGCTTTTCAAAAAGCGGAGTTGTTTTTTCTGCCTGGCAGGGAGTTTATGAAATAAGAAACCACATGATTTTTATTTGTTTGTTTCCTTGCATACTTATCAATTTTGCCAACATTTAGTCTTTTTGAGGGGCAGAAGGGATGGAGAGGCGAGGTGAATTGGGCATGATTCCAATGGCAGGACCGCGCGTAGGAGAACAGTAAAATCTCACGTAGACACACGGGGGCACCAGTAGCCCAGCTCGGGCAGTTTATGAACTTCGTAATGGTAAAAGTGAAGTTTTTTACTTTTGCAGATGTTGTCTCCTTAGGTTTTTGTTGTCTCCTGTACAATTCAATACAACAGAAAGCCTCTCAGTTGATTTTTTGTTGTTGGTTTTGGCTTGATTTGGTTGTTTTGTTTTTGTTTCTTAAAAACACTTCAAACAAAATCATAGCTGTCAAAGGTGCTGGTGTGACAGCTCAGAGAGTCTAAAGGTTTCAAGCTGCAAGAGAGTCATAATGCTGTCAACCTCAATGAAAACATTCAATAATGTCTCTTAAATCCTGATCTTTTGTAGGAATGAGAAAATATGATGTCTCTTTGGGAACAAGCAAGCCTTTTTACCCTCCTGCAGAGACTGCTTATAGCTACTAAGGAAAGGCTGGGTTTTATTTAGTTATTTTGAATGGAAATATATACTTGTTTCCTGTTTTAGAAAAAAAAGGTAGCTAGTGTTTGCATGACTGAGATGATGAAACTCAAAGAGCCTGGAACATTATGTTAATATCTTTACTAAGAACTAGTAGATAATGACTTATCGGCACAGACTCCGTACAAATAGCGCTTTGCATAAAATGTACTTTCTGAAAAATCATGCAGAATATTCTTACATGTTAATAATGTCTATTTTGTTTACATTTTCCTAATAAGAATACTAAGATGGACAGTGCTGGATTGCCTTGCTGTCCATCCTGTAACACACCTACAAGACTGCTACTTGCCTCCCACAAAGACAGTACCATCTCCTTATTAGAAAGTTGCCAAATGTTTTGCTTGTAAATGAACTTAGTAAAACTAATGCAGAAATGACTGACCACTACACTCTTTTGGTTTTGGGCTACTGTGTGCTATGCCTGTACCCCAGCACATTTGCACTTCCTTGGGTGACTAGAAGCAATATCCATCGACAGTGACGTGGGAGCATAATATCTGAGGGTCAGCAAACCCGGCGATGCTGTGGCTGCGTCCCCTCTGCTCTCGTTTTCATCCTCTGTGCCAGCATCTGGGGGTGGCAGTGCCAGAGCCGCTGGGCTGGCAGTGTGCCACTGTGCCGGGGCAGACCTCCCACAGCCAATTTTGCGGCTTCGGGGCCACTTTGTAGTGTCAATTTGGTGCACAGAGACCACACAATAGTTTGGGATTTGGATTATTGTATCTGTTCTATAGAGAAAGTCCTGCTGCAGTTAAAACATACAGTTACATTCACAGTGGGACTGCTTTTGCTGAAGCACACATGACTTTAATCAAACAGCGTGTTATGGGCCTGACATTTAACAAACAAAATCAAACCCCACATCACTCCACTAATCTGTAGTCTCTACTTTCAGGGTTGGTTTTGTTTTGTTTTTTGAATTACTGAAAAATCCTAGCAAATATTATTTCAAAATTTAATACGAGCATCTTGGATTTGTAACATAAAATGAAAACAGTAAAGCCATACTTTTTATATATTAATATGGTAGACATCTGGATTTGTATAGATCTTATTAAAAATACTTAACATTTTCTTTGCATTTTATTCCCAGAATTATAACATCAAATATAGCCAGAAACAGAGTATCAGGCAGTGGTGCATGTCCTAAGAGAAGCAGTTTAAAATGATAATTCCTGCATTCAAAAGTTAGGAGCCAAACGACAGCGGTGCTTTATAGTGGGTTTTCTTCATCTAAGTGGTATGGTACAGTTCTGTGATGAAATTGCACAAAAAATAGATTATACATATAAATCCGTAAACAGGAGAACAGTAAGGTTGGGAGACTTTATTTGTTCTTTGTCTTACTAAAGCAAAGTGTTTGAAAGTTGGGCCCGTAGCGTCCTTGCTCCCACACGAATTCATAAGCCGCGACAAGCGCTGAGTACAGGCGCAGGAGGCGATGCCTGCGTGGCTCTGCGGAGGCGGTGCCGCATTCCCCCAGCGTGCAGGACAGCCTTCTCTCCAGAGGAACCAGGGCAGGGTCTGGCGAAGGCTGTGGCTGCCGCTGTGGGCTCTGCCACTTTGGTACCGAGGGAGCTGTCACTTCCTTGCGCAGCCAGTCCTGCAAGAGCTGCTGGGCACGGTTCTTGTCTCCTCAGTATGTCTGTGGAGAGGCAGGGAAAATCCTCCAAACTAGTGCACTAATCAGAGAGGCCAGTCTGTGGGGAATGCAGGAAGAAAAGCATATTCATCCCAGTTTCTCTCTTGTTATTCTCATGTGGCTCCAACTAAGAGACCTACTTGGATTTGGGACTTTGAACCTTTTCTTGAAATTATGTGTGCACATAGTCCTCTTCTCGTGGTGGCAGGAGGGAGTGCAGGTGTCACTGTTCATCCCTGTTCTACAGAACCAAGAAGATAAAGTAACCCCAGCCCTTGAAAGTTTCCACTCTGCGACCAGCTGCTGTGTGATATGGACCGCTGCTGCTATTCACAAAGTTGTCTTTAAAATATACTACCCAAGGAGAAAGTAGGTTGAGATGGGACCCTTTTGGTGAAGAAAGGTGGCAGGTCTGCAGGAATTAGAAGTAGATTCTCATGTACCTAAACAGAACAAATCAATTAGAATGGGATTAGGCAAATGTTTATATCCAAAATTATAGTTTTGTACATGTTAGTAGAAGGAAATTAACTGATAAGGGAGGCAAGAAATCTGAGGAAGAGATGGCGTACAATAGCTTCTGTATTGCCTGGTGCTTTACAGTACTACTATTCTCTAGTGTTGGCAGATGGTATGTAGAAATTTAACACAAAATTGTAAAATTTTATCTAGCAATGAAATATGCTCCAGAAGTATCTAAAAATCTGCTGTGAAGACTGGCCAAATTATGATGATCTCTTGTTTTCTAAGTTTTTTTCCCTGCTTGTCTTTCGCATGCATAAAATAAGTCCTTGGGCACATTTATTAGGATTTATACCTTTTTGGAATTGTTCTTACAATCATGTGCATTTCCCCTGCTCCCATCTGGATTTTAAATTAACTTGAAGTAAGAAAAGATTCCTTAATTTATTTGGTTCTATGAAAAGATATTTTAAAAGTCTAGACAAAGAGGAGATTCTTGCTTTTCTTGATTGTGGTATAGTGTGCAGAAGATAGGATCTCTGGCATACTCCAGAGGTTTCCAGAACTATTCTCTTTGTGCTTCCCGTTGTGAATGCTTTCAGCAGTGCCCTCACAGCTGCTTTGGGAATGAATGAGAGGAGGAATGTTCTCAGCTGCTGAGCAGGAGGGAGAAAGAAGCCAGCTTCTCCCTTGGGATGCTTGAGTGCATCAGGTTATCCAGCCTGGGTCCCTGTCACAGTCCGAAGAGCAGTGTTTGGCATGCTCTTACCTGACTCTCTGTGTCTTCATTGGGTGCCGATGCTTTTACCCAGGTGCAGAAGAACCTGCATCTTGAGTCAGGCTGCGTTGCTAGAAATTTTGAACAGAAAGACCTCTGTATCTGGAGCTGTGAGGTTATACCAGCTCACCAAAGCAGAGACTTGGGAGCCCTGTAATCTCACACTGCTGTTGTTCATCATACGATCATTTCTGGGAATTAGAAAATCTACACTGGGGGCAGTTGTCAGAGTTCGCAGTTGTTATACGAAGCTTTTAAACGCTTCTGTTGAAGAATCAGCTGGGACTTTGAGCCATCTGCATGAAAAGTAGAATTCAAATGAATATGAATATGAAATGTGCATGAAAATTTCATAAAGTTCAGTGAAGCAGTAGATAGAAAATATGGTCCTGTTCTGAGCAAATCAGGTGCTTCCATGCTTCCCATTACAGGAGCCAAAAGCTCACTTTCCTATGAGTAAGTTGGCAGTGATACATCTTTTGGACTTCTCACAGACCCAGTGTCAATGCCAGTGAATAAAGCACTCCACTCTTCAGATGGCACATCTGCATTTATAGGATGGAAATAGTGTCCCGTACCTCATGAGATAAAGTAGGTTATCTGCTTCCTTCTGTTGTCCTGTTTCTTGGTCATTAGCAAGATCATGCTATGCCAGGAACAGGTGCATGTTGCTTGCTAGACATGCTTTTCCTTGACCCTGCTGATGCACAGTAGATGGAAATCAGTGTGGCAAAGGCTGCTAATTGCTGTAGGTTGCACTTTGTAAAAAGGCTGAGCTCACTGCGCAGAGAAGTGAGAAAGCTTTCTAGTTAGACTGAAAGGCAAATTAATATAGCCATTATAGAACTGTTCAACAAAAGGAGACATAAGAGATTGTTTTTGTGCTCTGTCAGCAAGTGAGATGCTAGATATTTTTATTGTGTTTGCAATTTGAATAATGAATAATAATGGCATATAAGCTACTGTTATAAATTGTGAGAGAGGCATGGGCGTTGTTTGGTCCTAACCATTTCACAATAAAAGCATTTCATATCTTAAATATCTCTACTGTTTGTAATTAAAATATGGGATAAAATTGAATCATTCACTGAAAGCACGGTCAGTAATTGTGTGATGTGTGCGCTTAAAGCTTTAGAAAAGACATTGAAAGGAACTTGTCCCTCTGCAGAGAAAAGGAAAATTAAGGTTTATAGTTTTAAGAAACTTTATGCCATTAAGGAGAGGAGAAGCTGACTATGGAATCTGGGATACTTGTGTATGTGCAGTTGTAGTTTTCTCGGGTTTCCCCAGGCATGCTCTTGAATGGGTAAGGAAGCTGGCTAGGTTTGCATTTTTCCTTTCTTGATTCTCCTGTGCACATTCTCCTTCCCTGTTCTCTTATTTAGCAGCTTCTGTGGAACAGAGAAAATGCGATCATTTCTAATTTCTTCTGTGCCTCTCACTTCCTGACCGTAATTGAGCTCAGCGAGAAAGAGTAGAACTGTAGCATGAAGCTAGCTGAAGATGCAGGGGGGGAAATGGCATTGGAGCTTTAAAGCTTCCAATGATGTTAGAAAGGATAAGAAAAATGAACACAAATTACTTGGTTTTTGTTTGTTTGTTTGTTTGTTTGTTTGCATTTAGGATTTTTTGGAAAGTTTGAATAAATCAGATTACATTGCGGGGAGTCTTGCAGAAAATAAATGAAAGGAAAAAGGAAATTAGTGGCTGGTGTCCCATTTTTAGGTACAAAGGTATCAGAAGTCACACTGAGAAACTTGCCTTTGATTAGGAATTAGACATCACTTTTGAATGCGACAATGACACAGCGAAGGTAGGTACATCAGGGTGACTGGTGTCAGAAGTGCAGGATGGTATGGCTAACTGTCACAAAGTAAAAAGAGCTATCTCTGGATCAGAGAAGACACACTGGCAAAGGTTTTGAATATTTTCAGCAGTGATAAGAACTAATAGTCTAGATTAACAACACATTTTGCGAAGTACCAAAGATGGCATTGCATCTCTGATCAGTATCTATTTATATTTCATGAATTAACTTACAGCTGTGAAATAATACAGCATACAGATCTTGGAGACCAGCCTGTGATGCTCTCTGCTAGAGTTCTTTGGGCAGTTAAGTTTGCTTTGCATGCCTAGTGAAATGTGAGGCAGCTGCAAAGAGCTGCCAGAGGAGTCTCCCCATGTGAAGAATTCCTCTCCAGCATCACATTTCCTTGTCTATCATTTCCTGCACTGGCCATCGTGTGAGGAAAAATGGCAAAAAGGGGGCATGTCAGACACATTTTTGGGACACTTCATCTCAAGCTGGCAATGGCTCCCTTGGGAACCTTACACAAGTGGGATAAGGTATACCAGTCTTCCCTCGCAGCTCACATTTGCTTGGAGTTTGTACAGCTCAAGATCGAAAGAGATGCACTTCTTACTTGGGGGGACTCTTCCTCTATGTGTCTGGGGAGGGCTTGGGCACTTTAGGAATCTGCTTCGTGATATTTAAGAGCAAAAATGTGAAAACTAGGGCAGAAAGCATAACTGTTAATAAAGGGCTTTAATTTGGGATTTGGGATTTGTTTACTCACACCTGACACTCACAATTTGTTCTATTTTGTTCTTCTGTACTAAGATTGGTCAAACCACCCTCTTTTCTGAATTTTTAAATGGGGTAACCTTACCTACACAATGAAGCAGGAAACTGTTCTAGTCAGACTGAAAAGGAAACATGTTCCATTATTTGTCTTGAAATGTTCTATAACGATTTTACATTTTTTGAAAATCCATTCTCACTGGCTTGGTTAAAATGACTCTTTCAGGGGGCAGTGTCTATGGTTTATATTCAATGTGGAGGATTGCTTCTGAGAGCGGATTTGTTTCATTTGTGCTTCGTGCCACTAACAGATGGGTAGCAGCAACCAGAACTTCAGCTTTTCCATCAGATCTGTTTTATCAGGGGAAATATTTGATACTCGGAGGAGACTGATTGCTCTCTATCTTTCCCTTTCCCCTTTTCCTTTTTTTCCGCTTCCAAGAGCAGAGTGGTTGTGTTGTCCTCCCACCCATAGAGACAGTACTGTTGCTACAGAGAAATGAGCTAAAACACTTGCACTTCAAATTTTAGTCGTTCCAAGTATCTCTATTTGAGACAATAGTAGCAGTTGGTGAGAAAATTAAAGAGTTTTCCAGAATTATATGAATGCGGGGAGGAATTGATCCATTTTTTCTTTCCCACTCTACAACAGTTCGTGACCAGTACCAGAAGATGGCTAGGCATATGCATATGTTTTAAATGAAATCCAAAGCTTAGTTATGACAATACAGACCTCAGTCCAAAAGCTCTAAACTTCTAGTTTATCCTGCAGGGAAGTAAAATAACCACACGCTTACACAGACATCCCACACATGAAAGGGAGCTGATTCTTTTTGTTTTACTTTTTTGCTAGTACGTACTGCACAAAAGAAGTAAGCAGAGATGAGAAAAACATAGATCTCTCTAGCCCATCCTTTCTCAGTACAGGACTGTTCTCTGTACTATCCCTCTGGGTTTCTCTAGTCCAATTTCAAACAATTTAACAATGGTGTCTCTCATGCTACCCTTGGATAGGAAATTATGGAAAGTTCCTCAATATTTAGTCTCCTTGTCTTTTTCTTTCAGTCTCTGCCTCAAGGTTTGGTATAGGTTCAAGAGACCCATCTTGTGCTATTTTTTACATGGCAGTGTATATGTAGTATTGCAATATTTTGACTTGGTAGCTGCCATGTATTTAATCCTAATATGTTGCTTCAAATCAGTAACATTACAATACCCAAACTAATGCAGTTAGTCAATAACTGTACATAATACCCACATTTGGTATATTCATAGCATTTCATTTTTATTATTGCAGTCTTGACTGAGTGCACTATTTATCACAGCTTATAAGGAATGAGCTTTGCTAACACTATTAAATCACTCAAGTGTGCTAAATTATGGCACCAGAGCAGGTGCTATTGTCTCCAGTTCTTTTGGAAAGAAAGGAAAAACCCTTAAATGATCCTGAACATTTATACCTAAAGGAAACAATCCTTTATATTAATATAAAAAGATTGTTTTGTACTCAGTCAAGGGAATTCTTGGCAGTCAGTTTAAACTTGCATGTATATATAGCACACTGGAGCCTGCTAAGTACCTCTGTTTTCTTTATGGATGGAGCTTTGGTGCCAAGAGGTCTGCACCACATGCAAGTGTAGATACGCTTGTATCTGATGGATTGTCCCGTAGTGAACCACATTGTATACAGGATGTTCAAACATGTATTGATTATGTGGTTCTTTAGTTTACAGCAGAATCATAATCTGATGCTTTTAAGTACATATATGCAATCAATCTTCATGTGAAGGAGCTCAGAACAAAAAATATTTTATTCTGAATGCTAGATGTTTGATTAAATGACATTAGAATGTTATACATTTTTTAATGTATCACCGTAGCATTATCGTGAATCTATACAGTTCTTACAAGCATCATCTTTGTGTTGACTATGAACTGTAAAAGTATAATAAAGTTCATAGTGTGTATAACTATTTTCTGGTTTTAGTACCAACTCATAGTCAGCTACAAGCGAAAACCTCATATAACACAGTTGCAAAGTTTTTATAGGACTACGTTTATGTTTGTTACATATCTGTAAAACTCCTTCAACATTGCATTACAGAATAAGAAATTTGTATTTGAGTGAAAAAATGGCATTTTGATTAGATTTTAGTCCATCATGCAAATAAAATTGAAATATATATGCTTATAGACTAACTTGCTTCTGGTACTATAATGCCAACTCCCAATTGCTAGTTTGCAAAATATAGACAACTTGACAGAACTACTACTTCTAAATGTAGAAATGGATACAAAATTTCTTAAGAGTGACATATTTTAGCAATTTTTGAGAGGGATTATGTTAGTTTACAACACCTAGCTGCATAAAACATGTAGATTATGCTGGTAGTATTTATTTGTAAATCAGGACGGGAGTACTTGAATGATTCATCTGGAGCAGCTTGTATTTTCAGAAGCTTTATTCCAATCTTTTGGATCTATGAAAATTATATAAATTGAAAATAAGACTATTTGCTGATAAGGCGGTAATTATGCTATTTACCCAAACAGTTTTATCTGCATTCACTCTTTAACTCACATTTTTCCATTATTCAACTTCCTTTTCTTCTCACTCACTGTTAGTGGAATCTATCAGCAGACTGTATGTGGTTATTCCTCACTCTCATAGTGTTTTTAAAACTCATAGTGTTTTTAAAAATGTTGCTCTGCTATCACACAACCATCTCAGTACTCAATAACTACATCTTCTGTTGCTGTAGTGTGTGTAGTGTTTGTTTTATGGCAGGGCAAAAGAGCATGCTTGAAACTAAGTTTTCATTTGTCTAAAATTCGAAAGAATTCTATTCTTTGAAGTATTTAGAAAACTCCTCCAACAACTGGGTTTTAGCATTTAGATGCATTTGGCCAGTAATGCATAAAAAAAAAATATATATCCTTGAGAACATACATAATTGTAGAAAGGAATAGAGAGAGATCAGCCTGAGCTCGGTTCTCAAAACTCTCGTGGAAGACCCTGCTTCTGCTTGTCAAAAGCGAGGAGCCCACGGCTGAGAGGCGTGGGAGAAGGAAGGAGAGCCACAGTGTGCTCTCCCTTCCCCAGTCCCACTGGCTGTAGCACCCCAGTCATGCTGCGTTTGCCCAAGAGCAGGAAGCACCTCTACTTGCCCTGCATCCTTATGCCTGTAACCCGCAGGTTACAGAGACCCGCTGCACTACCACAGCACGGCACACCGCCGTCGTGACCTTGCGGCCATGCTGCCCTGAGTCCCGTGGGGCAAATTTAAAAGCCTGAATCTAGAGTGGACCTATTAAGTAAAGGTGTAAAAGTCACTGAATGTGATGTTTCATACCAAAATGACTGCAAAGGAGGTGTACATATGCAAGAATTCCTTCCAGAGTATGGACTCTTAATCCCTTTTCACTATTAGTGCAGGAAACTCAAATTTGCATTTAAGAAATAGTTTCATTTTAAAATATTTTTTCTTGCTGTATATAACCAAATTTGATACAGTATCTTGGATCCCTTCACATGACTGAATCTATTAACGTAAAAATAATATGTAAGGCTGTACACATAGTAATATTTCTTTTTACAGTGTCATTAACTTGGCATAATGCTGTCTTGCCATATCTTCCTCAATTATTACTTGCTTCAGTGAACAGTAGCATCGTCAGGGAGTGAAAATGATTGTGTAGTAGTTATTTTAAGTTCCATTACTGTCTCATGTTTCTTTTCTTTGCATTTTCTTACCTATAATTTATATACTTAAGAGAAAAAACATGGGAAAAAAAAAAAAAGAAGAAGAAGAAGAAACCCTGAGATTATTCATATGTGGTTGACTTTATTTCCTCGTTTCATTTTTTGTTACCTAAGTTATCTGATTTAGATCACAGGGTGATATTTCTAAAAGAGACTTTTGAAATCTAGACTAGGATCTGTCTCTGTAAAAATTATATGTATTTTTAAGTCTAAGTCTGGATTACTTGAAGAAACTAAAGCACTTATACTTTTCATCTTGTAAAAAGACTGTGTATAAATCTTCTTTGTTAGGTGGTGCACATGAGGGTCTCCAGCACTTGGGTCCTTATGGCAATATCCCAAACATCGTGGCTGAGCTGACAGGAGATAACATACCAAAGGATTTCAGTGAAGATCAAGGATATCCTGACCCTCCAAATCCCTGCCCTATTGGAAAAACAGGTAATTCTGCTGTAGCCTTCTGTATTGACTGTGCTACTGAGTCTTCCAGTGATGTACTAAGCAGTATGACACTTGATCAGCAATGGGTGTTTCCTTTCTTCCCAGAAGAACTGTAGAGCAATCAGGTGTTTTATGAGAGATCTTTTTTTTTTCTTTTTTTTTTTTTTAATGTGCACCTTCAGTATTGCTGTGTGACTGCTAGAGAAGGTGAGGTGAAAGAAATCATCTTGACCTTGGAGTAGAAGATGCTGAGATTTACGATAGCATCTTGTTCCTGAGGGAGTTCATTTTTAGGCTGGCCCCTGAAAAAAAAGTTATCGTTCTGTACAGATGAGGTTTACCCTTATTTTAGAGACTTTCATTGTGCCAAGAGGAATGAAACTGTCTGCCCTGATCTCCAACCCAGACCATGAGTCAATATTTAAGATACCTTGGCTCCCATCCACATGGCTTTATAGCTCACTGAGGGTGCATCTGCGCCAAGAAATGGAGAACTATGTGGACGCACCCCAACTCGTTACAAGCAAGCTAGCTCCAGCAGATTAGTAGTGCAGCCTGGGAGAGGCAGAGCGGTGTTGTACCCGCGACACCCAGCATGTCCCTCACTCAGTCGGACCTGTGCACATCCTAAGCCATGCGTGTGGCTAGTGCTCAAGGATCTCTAAAGTAGCACTACGTGTGCATGATATAGACATACCCTAAGGAAACTGATTTTTTTCCTGTTATTTGAGCCAAGGAATGATTTCCAGTACTGAAAGTAGTAGTAAAACACCCATTGGCTGCCTTGGAAGCTGGAACTGGGAATGGGAATGAGCACTCTTTCTTTTCTGTCATTTTTTATTTGTGAGCTAAGAGATCCTTTCAAAATCTTTTCTGTTTAGTCTTCATTTATGCTCTTTGGATAATGCAAAACAGTTGTCCATATTTTTATTAAAAATATTCTAACTAGCTTAGAATTGATTTAAAAAAATGTCATGAGAAGCTTTGCAAACAGTGTTTTTGCATTTCATTCAAAAATATCAAAAATTCCTAATAGCCCTCCCAACCGATTTCTGTTAAAGCCTGTTTGGTGATAGTGACTGTGTCTCTTCTGAAGTAATACCTGATCTTCCATTTGTTCAATATAGCTGAGTCTGACAGGTTGCAAGTGATGGTTTTACATGTTCTCACACGCACAAGCACATACAGACTTTTTATCTTCTGTGCTTGTCCATCAAACTTCTGTAAGTGATTAGATAAATAAAATAAAACCTTGCATCCAGAGAAATGACTTTGAAAATCCCCTCAATTTTTCTTTCTTAGGCAAAATGAAAGTTATTAGCTAGACCAGTACAGTCAGATATGAGCACAGGGAGAATTCTTGGAGAAGTGCTGCCTGCTCAGATAAACTCTGTCATAGGTACGCTGCAAGTGGAGATAGTATCTACTAGGATTAGAGTAAAATGTTTTTCAGAGCCTTAAATGGAAATTCAAGTGGTGACTGTTAAAACTGTATTATGCATACAAATTACTGGAGGCCTTCCTCAATCAGGTCTGTGGATTTGCTTAATGGAAAACAATTTTTCCAGTCACTGTCTACATATGCACATTCCACAGCAGGAATACATAAGCCTCGAGCACTTGAGCTTGAAGACTTTTTGATTAGCAGTCACAGAGGGCACACATATGTCCAGCTGCTCTTCATGTTTTCTACCCAAAGGCATAGACACTGTGAGGAGGTCAACCACATTTCTGTTGTCACCTACTTCTCTCTTGAGATGACCCTGTCCCTGCTGAGAGTGAAATAATTTTTAAGTGCTTCTAGTTAAACTGTAACGGTTTCTGAGTCAGTTAGCCAGCATGGTTAGTTTTCCCGCCTCCTACTGGAAATGTTTTTTTTCTTCCTAAGGAGAAAAGAGAGAAAAGGGGATTCGTTGGCTTGGAATAAACCTCCTTAGGTCATTGAATCAATTCATTTTTAAGTCAGGTCTTTACTATTTCCCACATCTAAGGGAAAAATTATCCATCTGCAAATCTTTTTACAAGATGATCACACAAGGATGGAAGGGAAGGTCCACAGGTGTACCCTCTGGAGTGTCTCTGTTCTGGCCGATGCAGCTGCTTGGCTGTCCAGCATCATGCCCTGGGTGGTGGGATCTCCTCAGGTATATCTGGGAGGAACTGGGACTGCAAGCGCAGAATGCTGACAATGAAAAGGGAGCTCCAGGACTCTATCCAAAGAGCCAGTCTGGCCTCATGTTCCTGAATTGTTGTTTAATCTAAAGGTCACTTATTTTGGTAAAAAGTCCATAAGTCGATTTTTTAAAAGGATATTATCCTTGATGTGACATTGTCTGCAAAAACATCCATTGCGATAAAGGACATTTCTGCACTCATCAGATTAGTTACCAGTCTGCAGAAATGTCCTTAGCATACAACTTCTTCTACTTTGCATTTTTAAGGGAACTTATGATGAACAGTTTTCAGCCATATTCAACAAAATAGCAAACCAGAAATGGACCTCCACAAATAGCTACATAGTGAAGGAAATTCTGCCTTTGCTTACAAACTCATTCTACCATGAGCTTTGAAAGTATTGCCTAAATCACTTCCTGAGGGCATTTAAAAATGAGAATCGGATCCCTTCCAAATCAGCATAACATGCAGTTCTATGTAAAATTAATCTCAATCGCTGATTTAAAAGAAAAACAAAAAGGAGGGGGGAAGCTTGGAAAATAAATTTGGTTAGTTTTGGAGTTTCATTAAGTTGTGTTTTTTGAAAAATATTTACATATATCCTGACAAATTCCTTTCAAAAGAAAAAAAAAAAAAGGTATTTCCAGTTGCCCAGTTCTTTATGTGCTTTTTTAAATTACAAAACTGCATTTAAGAAGTTTGCTGCTAAAAGTGGCATGCTGTGTTTTAAAGCTAGTAAGCACTCTATGCTTTCTAACGTGCTTTTGCAGTTGACGATGGGTGTCTAGAAAACACCCCAGACACAGCAGAGTTCAGCAGAGAATACCAGCTGTACCAGCACATTTTTGATCCAGAGCACGACTATCCCAACATGGGCAAGTGGGTGAGTACACGCACGTTGGTGTTTCTGCTGCATGTGAACCTGAGTTTTGTCTGCTGTGTGGGATACTGTGGAGCCACAAGGACAATACTGCGCTTATTGCTGGTAGAATTATCACCCTTAAGGAAGCCTCCCAAAAAGATGAACTTGCCCTTAAAAATACAGAAATAGTGGCTAAGAAAAATGATCAATGAAAAGCCCATAAAAGCGGAAAATAGAAGTCCTTCTCTCATTATGTCCCAAAGCATGACAACTACGTATGTGCGTGATAAATGCAGCAAACCACATTTCAAACTACAGTGCGCCCATAGCCAAAATCAGCGCGGCTTTTAGCACGAGGTTTCAAAACATAACCGGGTTGCTAATTAGAGCCTGGCACAAGCCGGACTGCAGCGGGTGGGCAGCGCAGGAGGGGCGGCTCGCCCTCGCGCAGCAGCGGGTCCCTCCCGGCATCCCTGGCACAACGACCCAGCCACTGCTTGCCCCTTCCGCTGCTTTTGGCTTGCGTGGGAGCAGGATATCAGTAGGCTCTCTTGGAGCTATGTTACCGTATTTTATTGAAAACCTATTTTATGCATTGCATGTAATAAATACAGCGAGCTACGCTAAGGGCAAAATCTTGCTCTACACATACAAGGACTTTAATAACTCCAGCTAGACTAGTTCTTCAGGCTAGAGGCTCCAAAGAGAGCTCTGCCGCTTAATCTTAGATTACATCAGTTAAATGTCCAATCCCAAATCCATCTTCAGGCGCCAGGAAAACAATAACAATGATCGTAATTTATGCTTCTAGAGCAAATCATGAAATCTCATTATACATTGTTACAGCACTTTACTTAAGATTGCCCTAAACCCATGCTCTCTAAGCATATATTGATAAATAGACATGTTTGGCAGCCTCTTCTCGTGCTGTAATTGTGAGACAATGATTCATCGTTCATGATCAAACCAGTGTAAGATTTATAGTCTTAATTACTTGTGTGAGTGCTAAATTTCTAGAGAGAATCATGCCAAAAATCCAAATTTTGGAAACCCTTGTTGCATTCTAAGTAATTACCATCAAAGGTTTTCATTTTAAAAACACCAGATGGTGAACTTTATTATTTATGCCAGATAATGCTGTTAGTTTTCTTATTATTCAAAAGTAATTTACTTTCATAATGCCACTTTGAAGACTATAAAGACACTTCTGCAAATCTTTGGCCTACAGCATTATTTCAGAATCAGTGTACATACTGTGTTGTCATCAGCCAGATATATACTTAAAAAATGGTAGGTAATCATTAGTGAATACTGGCCTTTTTTTCATTTCTTCATCTATCACTACTAACTCAGGGAATAAACTACTCACCCGTGGATTAAAACAGATTGTTAGGTCCCAAACAGTAATCATATCTAGCTGCAGCATAGCCAAGTCCAGATCTTCTTAATTAGAGATGAAACAGCTGGCATGAGTAAATGTTCTGCCGAGATCCCTGACCGCCTCCTCACTGTATATTGCTACACATTAGAAAGAATAGGAAATACAGTGGTATCTGTTCGTATGGCTGCTTTTGTTATTTTTCCCTCTCCGGAAAAATAAGTGCAGAAAAGCACTCTAAAAGTTAGCTATCTGAGACTTTATAAAGGAGAGAGAAAGTCGATCAGATCTTTCTTTCGGGTCACTTACTGTCACCTGGGTTAGCTCGAGCACAAGTGGCCAACCCAGCAACCTGCAAGCTGCCCTGTGGGTCACTGCGTGTGCCCAAACCTCCCAGTGCCCCCAGCCACCACAAAGCCCCCCTGCCAGCAGCCGGCTCCTGCTGCTCCAGTAGAGAAGCCCGGGACCATAAGGGGTGTAAGTGGTCTGTATTTATGGACTGTATTGCCGTGTTCTCCTGCGTGCTGCAAGGGCCCTGCCACCTGGGAGTACAGGTGTCTCCTGGACCCACGCAAGCTGGCATCTGCTCTCAAGGAAGCTTCACCCCTGTCTTCTCCAGCTGCAGAGAGATTGAGGAGGTGTCACCATTCCCACCGACTTGTCCTTTCAAAGAGCCGACGTGCATTCCTTAGCATAACCACAGTACAACCCAAAGACCTGTTTGTTCACGAACAGTGGGAAAAGAAATGGGTTGGCTGGTTTGTTTTGGTGACACACTCTTATGCTTGCAAAGCTGTGGGACCACCACAGTATCTGGTGCAATATATTTTACAAGGGTAAAATAAGTCTAGAAGCTGTCTTATACAGCAAAGTGTGTGATTCCATGCAGAAGCCAAATATTGTGTGCAAATAATTTCTAATACATATGAAGTTATGAATATATAAATCATGATAAATGTACACTGGGCTAGGAGAGGGAAGAAAGAGGAAGAATTATTCTGTCTGATCGAATTCTCCATGTATCAATATGTTCACCTCTGGGAGTCTTGGGAACAGACTCTGTTTATAAGGCAAGACACACAGCTTATACTCTTCCACCCCGTCCCCTCCTATAGAGAAGACTGCTTTTTCCCCCCATGTGTGGAAAATGTAGAGGGCACAGTGGGAACAGTAAGATGGGGCACTTTTGGAGGTTTAACCAATATCACTTGTAGGGGTTAAAAAGAGGAGGGAAGTTCAGCTGTGTTTTCTGATACCAGTATCTGTACAAGTAAGAAATTAAAAGCAACAATGTTTTTCAACAGCACTTTTTTTCTACTGAAGCAGTGAATAACATTTCACTGTTAGGGTAGAAATAATGCCAATTGTGCTTATCAGTTGTAGAGGAGAGATCCAATTCAGCACAAAGAAGGGCAAATGGGAAGCAAGGATAATAACACGCCACAAAATTGAACTCCTTGTTAAAAGAAGCTGTCATCTCTGGCTTCCTAATTTTACTGAGAGCTTGAAACTAGTCATTCATAGATTTCATTTTATTCCAACTTCAGTTATAATGAGCAATGTTAAGTACATCTCACTTTCCAACTGACATTTCAAAATATCTGGCTGGCAATGGTGATTATTATTTGTGGTGGGTTATGTAGGTCCGGTACCCATCTTCAGTTTCAGACAGTAGATACAGATTATTGAATTCAGTGTAGTATGCTTGGTGTAATAGAAATTGTCACGCTTGATGTTCCCGATGGACTGCAAATTGACTGATGCAGGAATAAAAAAGTCCTCCTGAAAGTGTGCAGCCTTGCTAATGTAATTTTCCTTTTCACTCTTGCTTGATAATTGTGCAAACCCAGATTACAGAGCTGCTGATTATTACTGATCTAAACAAGTTTCAGTGACCGCTGAAAGGTTGGAAGGTAAATCTCTCTGGCACTGGTTGCAAGCATTTTAGATCCTGAGTTCTGCCCAAATCCCAACCTCCAAGTACCTGGTGGGTGCAAAGGAAGCTCCAGGAACAAGAGGAAAGCATCGTTACCTTGTGCCACTGCTGTTCCCGCAGTCCCGGTGCCCTAAAACGTGCCACGAGTTCCCCTTCATTCCCCTCCCAAAGCAACATTTCCTTGTCAGACGTGCGGCTCGCCTCCAGCTGACGTTCATCCTTAGCTGGAGAAACTCTGTGCCTCTGCTCCTAACAAGCCCCAGGCGAAAGGTGGGAATGGTGAACACTTCACAGGCAGATTTCAGCAGCCGATGAGCTCAGGCCCTTACGCAGTGGGACGTATTTCCAGAACTGCGGTTTGCCATTCATGCACACTCGTAGATCGTGCTCCATAACCCCATTTGCTCTGCACTACACATAATGCTTAAAAGTAGTAGTTAGGGTCTTAATGCACTCCCAAACAGACAAGGCAAATATGATGATCCTGAGCAGCAACAATTCAATTGTAAGGAATTTTCTGGAGTGACAGGAATGTTAGCTTCGGTAGTCATGAAATTCTTCTTATTTCAGCGACATTATTTTTCCTCTCATGAAAAATATAGTCAAATAGTTTACGAAGAGAGGCTTCAGTGGTGCTTTGTTTCTGCAGAGAATAATTTACACGTCCGTGGGTATATTTTTTTTTAATGTTAAATTTATGTTTTCCCTAAGTGAGTTTGCACAAATGACTAGCCAAGAATGTCTCTCTTGGCCAACTTCATCTCTGTTCCCTTTTGGCATGGTTCAGATAAAATAACTGAGTTTGGGCAAGAGATAGGCCTTGCGAATTTTGGGCTTAATGAACATGAGAAGTACAAAACAGACAATTTGGCAGATGTCGTTGTAACACTTGAAAATGTTTGTTTTTTCTCATATCAAGGCTGTGCAGAGGGTAGAAGTGTTTGGTGAATTTGTCTCGCGCTAGAATTACACTTTCTATTTATATAATCAACGTTAGGTCAGTTGTTTATAGCAGAATTAATGGCCTTGTTTATACAGTGTTCTGCTTTTATACATGTACTTCTTCTCTCCTTCCATTTTCAGGTTAGGGTCTTGTTTTGTTTTTCTGCATAATACACAATTGAAACAAAATGTGTTGAGCATGTGTGTGTTATTCCAGACTTTATTAGAATTCACTACTTGTATGAAATATAACAATATGTGGATGCGCTCATATAAACTGTGGTCAGAGGGGCTTTTGTGTGTGTTTTTTTTTCTCATCATCATAACTTTCCTTTCTGCCAAGATGTTTTTGGCAGTTTTTAAAAGGTTCACCATTAAAAATGTTATGGACCAAATGGTTTTTAGAAATTTTATTGAGGGCACTACTTAAACAAAGGAAGAGTTGGCGCTGAACTCATTTCAGCAGAACTTTGTACTGGAAAGTGTTGATATCTGGAAGGGAATAAGCAAAGACAACAAAACAGTAGGAATGACACTGACTGTAGTTTTTAAAATGAATTAAAAAATGCCTTGTAAAAGGGAAGTATTTTTGCTTCTGTTCTGTTCACCTCAAATGTATAGAAAGATGTACCAGAGACAGGACTCCCTCTCCCACTCTCCAATTATGTTTCTTTTTTCCTTCTGTCTTTTTTTTTTTTTTAATATATATGTATTTATACCATGTATCACATGATGTGGAACTTCCAATCTGTATCAGTATATGAGAATGTACTTAATGTGCTTCTGTGTTAAGCACAGACAGATACAGTGCAACACAGTGGAAAACTACTGGCTTTTTAATTGTTGATGAGACTGCTCCTGAAGAACTGCAAACGTTTATTTGGATATTTCTGCTAACATTTTGGATATATTTCCTGTAAAACTACACACCCACCTAAACTTGCTTCTGAAATGTTCATATGCTAATATTTAATAGCGAGAGAAGTATTTTAAAAGAGTGTAATGAATTTGATGGCTACATTTTTTCCCCTTCCAGAACAAGAATTTACTCTTTGAGAAGATCAATGGCGGTCCAAAAAGAAGAAAGAGGGTAACTATCAGAATAATTTATAGCCCCTCTATCATCTAGAGGGCTAAAAATAATTAAAATCGTACTGCTGAAAAGAAAAGTTATTCTAATGCATCTGCATTGTACCTTAGGTATTGCCTGAAGTCAGGGAATCTCTGTGATAAACTACTACAGTAGTTCCATGACTGCCCACTGACTACAAGATGTAATTCTCTAAATAGCCTGTTGCATTCAGAAGATGCATTTCGATGTAGAGCATTTGTTGACAAACTTGGTATTATCTGTGGTGATCCTGATTGCATAAAACCATTTGAAAATATTTAAATTTCTTTAAAACAGAATAAAAAGTTTCCTATTAAATGTATTGGTAAAATTAATCACCACTAGCCATGCATGTCAATATGTTTTTGGGTGTAGATGACAGCAGAATTGGTCCTTAAGCCAATGTAATTCAATTAACTTGCACACTGCGATGCAGCTCAGAACTGAACTTCTGGCAAGTGTTTCACTTGCTGGGCAGACGAGGAATGGGTTTTCACCTTGCTGGCCTTAACACAAGGAAGGAGGTGCACACATCGCAGAGAACTTTTGCACATTTCACATCACTATATTCTCTCTTTTTTCAGTAGCATCAGCCTGTCTTTTATCAAAAAATCACTTTCAGGCAGAGTAGCAGTCTTTAGCTTTGCTGCTGGTATATTTTTTTACAAGAAGAAAACAGGGCTTTACATTATGAAGTCTAGCTCACTGCCAAAAAGTAGCTTTGTAAAATATGACAGCACAGTTTATACTGTAAATGAAGTAAAATTGGGTTGAAATAACTGAAGCGTAAGTAAAGGTGATTTATTTATTTATTCATTTGTCTGTTTAACTCTCAAACCTAAAGTTTTTGCCAGAAAGGGAGAGGGTGAGCTGATTTCTTACTGATTTGCACATCACTGGTAATAAACACTGTTCGATCATAAGTTAATGATCTATCTTCAGCTTAGTATCTGCCTCCTACTTACATTTGATTTTCAGTTTTTTTAACAGAAAAGGAAAAGGTGTGAACATATTATTTTAAGTCTAAAGTAAGTAGAATTTACTCTGGAAACAGGAATATTTCTTACACGTTAGAACACCATGTTAAAGTATGATTAGTGCAATAGATACATGAGAGAAAAAAAAAAAAAGTACATATATATACATTTTCTGTCCACGTGCTGACTGATATAATCAGATATAAAATGAATAATGGCTGTAGAGACATGACAGCCCCGTAGCCAGAGATAGCCCGGAATGTGGGAGGTAAAGCTCCAGTTTCTTGCTTTGCAGCAGATTTTTTTTTTTTTTTTATCTTAGCACAGGTGTATCATTTATGTGTAAATTTACCATCATTTAAATTATTTTATCATTTTGAGAGTAATACTGTAGTGGTTACCTATGCTGTAATGAACTATTTGGAATTTTCACTGTATGAACAGAAGGACAACCTAGAGATGACAGCAGCAGAGTGTATTTTCCAGATACCAAAAAGCCAATCTGACTCCCTCTTAACTTCTTCTATGCTCCCTGCCACTCCCCCCTGCCCTTCTACACCAACAGAGCTTACTGAGGACAGTTGCTGCCAACAGATTGCTCTTTTGGGTTGGGACATCCCAGTTTTAGATTAAAGCGTGGCTTGTTTGGAGAACTGCGTTGTCCATGGAGAGTAAGGGCATCGTGTCTATGCAATGCTGTACAATGCTATGGTGTAACAATCAGAGGGGGACTACAGGATTATACAAAACCACAAATTCTAAGTATTTGTGTATATATATGTATATTTATATATGCATATGTATATAAATACACATCCACACACATAAGCATACATATACATACTTAGTACATATAGCAAGGGAATGTACTTATCATTTGCCACTGTGTTAAATTTTTGCAGCCTTTGCAGTGGAAGGCAAGGAAGCCTATAGGCTTCTCTAATTTAACTGGTGATTCTCCCTTTGTTGAATTTCTATGCATTAGCACAGTCCTACCCATAATGTAATATCCTGAACATGACAGTTCTACAACAACCGAGTCACATTGCTGCGCACTTGGAGCTGTGCACAAAGGTACTCGTGAACTACATTGCTTTGAATTCAACACAGCTGTATGGGATTAAAAAAAATGTAGTCATATCAACCAGAATGTTTGCATTATATTTTGTGTTCTCTTTTGTCTGTTGAGAAGGATTCAATTTTTTATATATTCTCATTCTCTTCTACTTTATTTCAAAAAGTAGCAAGCAAGTACCATTCCAAAAAAAAGACCAATTAATCTTCCTAAGAATCTTCAAATAATTCCTAGAAGTTTATGCAACAGCTGAATTTCACTAAATTAACATTAAACAGAACTTCTTTTTAGAAACACAAACAAATCATTTACATGTGTCTTATTTTTAACAATTTAGAGCATTAAATTAGGGTTAGTTTTATTTTCAAAGATTTTTCCACATTCATTTCTGGTTCTTAATATTTTATGTTTTCACTGGTAGCAGGCAAAGCATTCAGAAACAACACAACGAAGCAAAAGGGCTGCTTTGCACTATGATCAAGTATTAATGATAGCTTCCACAAATACGGACAAACTCCAGGACTTAAACACAAATAAAAACAAATCCCAAATCTTTTCCGGAGATTTGACAAATATTTGAAAGATATTTGAAAAGAAATATTTGAAAATATTTGAAAAGAAATATTTCATGTGTATTTTAAGGTTTTGTTTTTTTTTTTGTTTTGTTTTGTTTTGTTTTGTTTTTGCCTAGTTTTGAACTCCTAGGTTTTGGTGAAAGAAGCATCTCAAGAAAAGTAATTTCTATGATACAGCAGTCTGATGAGAATCAGGAGATACTAGAAAATTTGCATTCCTCCAAAATTTATCCTTAGAGAGGCAAATAATTTTTATTGTCATCAAAAAACAGCACACTAGAATTTTTGTCTATATCTGTTTTGAATTTTGCTTACATAGACACGGTAGGTGTAAATAATACTCTGTTCATTTTAAAGCTCCACGAAACTGCTGGATACTTGCAAATACAATTAACACTTTTTATTTCATCAGTACAGATAAAATTCAAGCAAAGTCTTTCTACATTACCATGATGTCCAAACAGTTTTGAGACAGGATCTGTTCATCTTCAGTCTCACATTGTGCTGCTTACATGGCGCAAAGTGAAGTCAAACCCTCGCCAGGGATCTTCTTTCCAGCATTCCCTTGTTCTGGCAGTGGTACGAGGGCCATTTCCTATGCCAAAATTTTGCTTGGCTCTGCTTCTGTGCCAGCAGTTTTTTATCTCGGCATCAAGAAAGGGAGCAAAGGGAGCATCTCCTCCTGGTCTGAAGATGGTCTCCATCTGGAGATGGTCTGAAGAAGAGACTTTGGTCAAAAATGGTGTTGTAGTATCTAACTTGTCTCCCAGATTAAGGTCCATCAGGGAGTAGTGATTTGAGCTAAAGTTTACCTGTACATTCCCAGCGAGTTCTGTCCTGCCTCAAGAGCGAGGGGATTGGATCTGCTGTGTCTCTGCTGAACTGGGAAAGGAGGAGTGGAGCAAAAAGACAGTGTTTAACCCAGACTGTCCTGTGCTCTGGATACTCTTTATTCTTCCATTTGTCCACACTGTGGGGTAGATAGCGTTTATTGTTTTTAGTGGATTGGATTAAATTCTCGCACACACACGCAAAATGTTAGAAAACAAAGCACTGATTGACTTCTAGATTTACTCCCTGAGAGCAATTTTTTTTTTGTCTGTAAATATTTGACAGATAAGAAATATATATATATATATATATGTCCACTATTCCTAGTTACCTTTTCCATATTTCCCTGTTTCTAATAAGTATAAATAATTTTACACTTTTTTCAGAGTGTGAACCCATATCTGCAAGGACAGCGACTGGATAACGTTGTGGCGAAGAAGTCTGTTCCACATTTTTCCGATGAAGACAAGGGTCCTGAATAAGTACAATAAAAATGAATGATGAAAACTCATGCCATCCTCCGCTAGATTGTGATATTGCTTATATCTAATCATCTATTAAAATCCTTGTGAATGGCAGCATGTTTATTATTTATATAATTGTAGATGAAAAACAGCTGTATTTATAACAGTATGTTCTCCTAGATAACAAAAATATGGTTCTGCTTTTTGTTAAGCTATGGTAAAAGGACATTTCTGTTGTTTTTATTTTAGTCATGGAGCAAACTTTTAAAATGTTAGTCATTTTAATAGCTAACGTGAGGTAAATGGTCTTAATGAGCAGCTTGTAAATAGGAAGATGTAAAAAAATGCCCCGTCTGACTCCAGCATTTAATCTTAAATGTTACTATGTTTGACACATGAAAATTATAGTTTTATGTTTTGTTCACAAATATTGTTACTTAGCAAAGACAAAGTATTTATTTTACCCAGAGAATTTTGGCTTTTGGTCTATTTTAATAAACATTTAAGCAATCTACAAGGTTTGCAATGTGACGTATTCCAAAATATTTCATAGGCTCATCTGTCTCAGTTATTTCTGTGCAAATTTAAAAATTAAAGAGCTGCTTTCTTAATCTATCCACTGGAATATTTTTCTGTTAGTTTTAATCATTCCTTGTCCACAACTTTCCCGAACACTTGCACATCTTCCTTCATTATCAATGGCACTTTTGGGTGGGAGTTAATCTCCCCCTCTGTTCTTTTGTCTTAATAACAGCAGCATTCCTGCATTACGAAGTTCTTAAATAAAGTGTCCCTGGGATATTATAAGTGAAGATGGAGACAGTTATCTGTGTTAATCAGGTTGTGCCAGCATCCTCTGAATGCAAATCCAGGATGTGAAGGTCATAGCAGTTGATGACCTTCTGAAAAGCTTTGACACTCTAATAACACTGGTAGCTATCACTGCTCTTGAAGTTGCTCCAGGAGGCTTAAACTGCCTTTTTGCCTCTAGGAGGTGAGGAACTTTATATGGCAGCAAACTGAGCTCTGGCTTTCTTGAAGATGAGAATATAAAATTGCTGTTATTTTCAGGGTGCATCTGAAATAGTACAAGCCAAACAAGCCATGTACATGTGGCATTGGAATTATAGAAAACAGCATTAGCTTATAGCTTTGAACTTCAAACCTACAAAAAAAAAAAAAAAAAGTATAGTTTCCTTCCCTGGCCTACAAAGAGACACGGTAAAATAACAGTGACCCCTTAGATAAACCAGATAAGACACTAACAGAAACTAAAGGTCCTAGCTACATATGATTAAAGTTAACAACGTCACAAATACGACTGTGTATGGCATTTGCTTTTTCTATCCTACCAGTAAGTAATTCACAATAAATTATGTATGCAGAGAGTTGTTCCTCTCAAGTTATTTATGGGTGGATTGCAAAACTCGGTAACATTCTAGGCTGAACTATAAAGTCTTTCACCATATTTCCTCTTTAAAAAGAAGAACAAAGAGAAAACTAAGAGAGAGTGTAGTGCCGTGGGGTATATGATTGCATGTGGCATGAAATTGAGGAGTTTCTGTGAAATGCTGAGTTCCCTCAGCTTCCAGGGCCTTAAGTGGGATGGGAGCACCCCGGCTGCTCTCAGGGCTGGACTCACGTTCTCTGCTTATTTTAATTTGCTCTCCTGCTCGATCTTCACTTGGGTATTGAGAGTGGCAGAGATGCAAAGGTTGTCTCCAGAACAGAAAGGAAAATGTAGCATGTCATGAACCCCCAAATCAGAGCCCCTTGGTACCCGCTGGCCCAAAGTATGCCAAATTGTCATTCCTTCCTGCTAACCCCACAGCCAGCCTCTGCTGCCAACACGGGGGTGCTGGTTAGTCAGTGGCCCAATTTCCACTCCTAAGAAACTGGTGTTTCCTCAGCTACTCACCTGTCTTACCTACTTTTAAAGTTATTTGAGCTACATTCTGTCCTTATTTACTGCAGTAAAATCCATTTTAATCACGCACAAAAAAAAAAAAAAAAAGAAGAACAAGAAGAAGAAACCATGAAGGTAATTTATTTCATTTTTTAAGTTCTTAATATGGACCAGCACATAATAAAAGGATGTGTATATGGTAAATGTGGGGCTAAAAAAAGGGAGTGGCAAAGAGGTAATGTTTGCTTAATAGTAATGGGCAGAAATGCCCTGTCTGATTTCTGGAAGTACTTCAGCTCACTACACCCCCTGCGTGCTGATGTGATACGCACTGCAAACCACCACAGCTGGGATTGCCCTCACTGGTGGGGCCTGAGGAGCTGCCCTTCCACGTATGGCAGATCTGCATGGAGCAGGCAAAGGAAAGTTACACAACTTACAGATATTTTTGTCTTTAAATACAAGCCAAAAAGAAAAAAAAAGAAAAAACCACCCACCTTTACATTGCACAATACAATGATGTGTTTTACAGGAATTGTCTGCTAGAAGAAAAATACATAACAGTACCAGTCACATGCTGAGTCCATCAGGCAGCTTTAGTGTTTGACCAGGAAGACAAAAGCACTGCCGTGAAATTTTGATAAAACATAGCTATTACACCATGATAGTGGGATTAATTATTCTAATTTCAGTTTCATAGTAAAGCTACCTTTCTGAACTGGGTTTGGTAGACCTGCCTTCATTAAAAAAAAAAAAAAAAGCAAAAAATGTTGTCCCGCCTACTACTCCCAACAGCAGTCCAAATGTTTATATGTAGTTTTATACAAAGAATCAACATAGTGCTGGTCTTTTGGAATCAATGAACAAAGACACCAACTGTCCTTCTGTAAGAGTAAGAGCTGGTGCCACAAAACAATATATTCAAGGATGTAAATAGCTGGTCATCTCTCACAGGTGTAATCACTCCTTTTGCATTCATGGTGCATATGAGTTAAGGAGCTTGTATATAGCTGTCATTGCTTAGAATTTTCATTATTTGGTAAACAAAACATTTTTAGGTATTTTAAAATCTGTAAGTATGTTAATTGCCTCTCATATTTCAGACATAATTTGCTTGAAGAAGCTATACAAAATAAAGTGTATCACCATAGAACACTAGTTTTGTCTGGCTATAAAATATTTATGACCCTACTTAAAAAAAAAAAAAAAAAAGTGTAACTGAACGGATTATAGGTTATATATTTTTATAGACATGTACACACACGTGGCTTTGTTCTCATTTTCATGCTGTACAAAATGTACACTTTTTAAAAGATAATACAGCCTTATAACAAACTCAGCGGTAAAAATACAATTTGTCAACCCATAGAAGAAAGTAATATAAAAACATTTAGTGAATTAATGAAGAGGGGAAATAGTGATATGCTTGATTCTATCAGCAGATTTGCAGTCACCTAACCAAACTATGCTGATAATCTGTCCAGCAATTCATGAGCAAGCCAAAGAGACTTAGAACTAGTTCCTGGGGATGTGATGTCAGAGTCCTAAGAGTCACGTACAGGATTATAAGTAAAGCTGACCTGAATCTTATTTTACTGAAATACAGTGAAGCATATATTAACCTGTTAAACTGATGAAGGACATGGACAGAAAGATGAATACCAAGTCAATTAAGCTTTTGGATTTGTTCTGGACAAGGTAACATTCAAGCCCCCCTTTTTTCCAAATGACAAGAGCTGGGGATAAGGAAAAGTATTCTTTTTTATTATTATCTTTTATTTTTTGAAGATGAAGGGGAGAAGTTCATGTCTTCAAACCACACCTCTAACAAGTAGCTCTGTGAAAGTGTTGAAAAGGCTTTGTTTTCATTTTTACACTGTACAAAACCAAATGTTTTAAACATTTAAAATTGTTGGAAAAAACAAACGAACAAAAACGTAGCAACACCAGCACAAAACCAACTCGTACTCTTCTGGCCTTTTTGCTTGTGAGCGTGCTAAACCAACTCTTACCTCATTTGTAATGCTGCACCACTGGTCCTGTGAATTAATTTTTATGCAAGTACTTCTTTCTTACATGCAAGTCTGGAATGTCTGGATCTTTAGGCCACAGTGTTCAAAGATGATAACTTCTCGGTTAAATTCATAGACTCATATTCATGGAAAGAGAAAGGGAAGGTGGGCAGATGCAGAAGATGCTACCATGACCAAACGTAAATGTATAAGTAAAGTATAATTTCACTTGACTCACAAGAGAGGAGTGTGTTCACTGCTTTGTTAGCTAAGTGCACACACACACAAAAAATAAGTTTTATTTGAAGTAATGCAATTACCTTCAGTAATCTTAAATAAGTATTGTGTTCAGGAATCATCTCAAATACTAAGTCTTCTTTTTAATTACTGTGTCCCTTAAAAGGTCTGTCTGTTTATGGTGCCTAGAGCCAAAGGCAGATTACAACCATGACCGAAAATGGCAAGTTCTCTTACAGTGCTCAGCTACTGGCAATGACCTACTTAGATGCAAACTAAATAAAAACTAAAAAGCAATGTAGAAGAGGGTGGAATTGCCATCATGAAGGGCCCCATGAACGACAAGTAAGGCGGACTGGCACAGGATTTTGTCCTAAGCCAAGATTTCCAAATATGAGACCATGAAAGGGTTAAAGGAATAATTTCCCAGGTACATACATGGTCCAGGTCTACCACACTCAAGCCTTCTGCTGTTCAGTAAACAATGGGGTTGAATTCTAGTTCATCATCCCAATTCACCACGAGAAGAAGGATGTAGTATCTGCTCGTGTTTGCTTTATTTACGATGCTAACTGCTTTGCCATGATTACGTGAATCCTGCTGGTTGGAATAGTTGCTAGCCATGTGTTCAACACATGGGAGCATAACAAATCTTAAATGATGTGAATGTCATGGCAGCAGCATTACCAATTGGCAATGAAAGAGCTTTAAAAAATGTTGTGTCACTAACTATGTCTATATTTTTGTACGTGTGGCAGAAGTGCAGAAGGGATCAGAGACAGTGGAAATTCAGAACGGCTTCAAAATTTAAAGATCTGGTAGACCTGAATCATCTCTTCTTATTTTTGTCCTATAATTCCTGTTACCAAAATACATGGAATCCTGCTCTCACTACTATGCATGGGTGTCTCACATTTACTTATGTTTCTTCATCCTACTCTGCTCTCGAAGAAAAACAGTATTGGGAGTCAGTGGCTAAATTTCATTGTAAACTGAGGCAAAAGAGAAAGAACAAAGAAAAATAGTGTGCTATTTGCTACTAGCCTCAAACTCTCCTGGTGTCATTCATTTACAGACCATTAAGCTCTAGTTTTAAATGTGTAAACACTGACTACTTTTATTCCAGATCTTTGTTCTGAACCTAACCACCTTATGACAATGTAACTTTCTTGAGAGCCACCAAAGACCTCCCTTACAAATACTTATTTTTTTTTTTTAGGTTTGAGCATCTGAATATTTAAGAGCTCAAAGAAGGGGCATACAGCTTTGATGCTGAATTCAGTCTTAGCCTGTTTTAAATAATTCTTTGTTCTGAGAAACAAAAAAAAAACACATGCAGTTCTTCAGAGCAATACCTACATCCTAATGCTCCAAAGTCATCAAAAAGTGGCTGAAATTCAAGTGGGATAGCCCCCATAGAAAAGTGTGGTCCTGAGTCATCATCCTAACATAGGCAGAACACCTTTCCACATTTGGAAGTAAAATAAAATAAAATAAAATAAAATACCACATCATGTCATTTTGTACTTCCAAATGGACAAAACATTCCCATAAAAGAAAAAGTCAGATCATCCAGAGATGCACTAATAATTTAGCATTGGTTAATTTTAACTTTTAATTTTTTTTTTTTTTTTAACAACAGTGCAACCAGAAACTAAATCGATTGCAAAACTTTCAGTGGCTCCAATGGATAGTCCAATGGCTATAAGATTTATGGGCCTTAAAGTTGTGTTACTGCAGTTGAACTAAGAAACACGTTTTTATTGCTGCATAAAACATTCATCAAATAAAAAACAGTCAAAGCTGATTTAAGCAAGTTCTTGAAAGGTCATTATTGTAGCAGATAACTGTTGCTGTCATAGTTTACACATAGTCCATAGCTATTGTTTAAATTCCCAAACAACCCTCTGACTTAGCTGCCATAGGGCTTTATGCATACACAGGTAATGTGTCTGTGCATAGTTAAAAAAGCAGAAAAGTTTGCCCCACTTCTGATTCCTTATAGTTTCCCCATGCTATTCTCCAGTTTTGTTGCAGCCTTTTTGATGGAAGACTCGATCTTGGAAGACTTGTCTCCAGGGTGAACATGCACTCATGTTCTCATGAGTGCAAGTCATCCAACATGCAAGCAATGTATGCCAAAACAATGTACATTTCTTTCAATTTAAAATACATGAATTATCTCCAGCTCTGGTAGTTGAGGTGATTTTCTAGTTTCTATGTCTCTCTAACAGCATTGGCTATTTCCTCCTTTTATGTTCTCAGCAGCAAACTGTGAGCCCTTAAAAGGACAAGAACTATCCACTAATTTGAAGACCTTCATAGACTGTCCCTAAAATATTGGTTGCTCCTTAAAAACACATTGTGTCTATTTTGTTGTGTATCTGGAGGTCTGCAAAACTGGGAGCTATTTCCAACTGACAGACGGGAGAACAGAAGCAAAGGGGTTGAGGGCCAGATCCACTAAAGGCTGAAGTGCCAACAGTGGGACTTCTGTGGAATACAAATGTCAAAGTCCAAGAACATGATCTTCAAATCCTGCCTCCCATGTCCAATTCCTTAGGCAGATAAAGTCTATTCACAGCTATGTTTTCTTGTCAATAAAGTACCTCAGGCACCAAAATTTCTACTTCTGGGCTTGCCTAGGACTCTTTGAAATGTAGTGAACCTGAATAGCTCAACACCTATTGTAGTCCTAAACAGCCCAAATCCACAAACTTGGCAATTTCTGCCCCATATTCCCTGGAGGAAACAACTTGGTAAGGACCCACCTCACGTATGTCTACAGGACCAGGCATTGCATAAAACACCACAGCAAAAGCAGACAGTTTAATTTAAAAAAAAAAAAAAAACACTCTGGAAGAGGTATGGCAAAAGAATTAAAGCTCTAACAACACTTCCTTATTCACTACTAGCATTCCAGTGACAAATCTGATCTCGCAAACATTGTCATGCATAGTTTGTTGGCCAAGAGCTCCAGTGATGCTAAGGAGCCCTGTTAGTGTTGTTGACAGCACAACTCATAGCAGGACATGTCTTGTTATAAGCATTTGCACTGTCGAAGCTAAGGCAGAGTCTTTCTCTCCACACTATCAGGAACAATTCCTTCCAAGGTGGTTTCAGGTGGAAATCCCCCTGTTTAAATATTTAGGGCCAAATACTGAAGTGGTTTTCAAAGCTCTTCTAGAAGATGGTGGTAGTATACTCAAATCAAGAGGGATCTGCATGCCAGATAAAACAAACAATTTGGTTTTCCAAAATACTTCTCTAAATTTGAAACAAAGAAGTTACATTTGGCTATGATGGCTTTTCTCTATCTAGGAAGAAGATTTTGTTACACTTGATTGTAGTAGTCACTTCCTTCCAGAGGGCTATGTAGAGGCTTTCTAAACAAATTTTCCAGGCTTTATAAACAAATTGTCCTATCTCCACTGGATTAAAAAAGTGCTTTCTATCTCCAGATAGGTGGTGTGCTGCCCCCTGGATTTATTTCAACTAATTACATCAAGGAAAAAAACACTCGTCTCTGGTATATTTTTAAATTGTGATAGCTGTCTCGATGTAAAAAATCTGAGCCTACAGGCAAGGCATAGATAAAAGAAGAAATAAACTCTAAATCAAATAATTTACTATATTAAAAAGCAGGATTTCTTCTTTGCCTCACAACACAGGAAAATATCCTGTTAATTTCTGTTTTATCTTTGGTCAGATCAGAAGAACAAGAAATTGGTACAAGGCTGTGGGTTTTTTTTGTTTGTTTGTTTTTTTTAATGTGCCTGATAGCTTCTGGTGACACCAGCTCCCAAGGATTCTTCCCTCTAAATGCTTTATTATATTTTTCAACAGGAAAAATATGTATTTTTTACTGTGAATTCATATGTTCATTTTGAAACCATGACAAGAAATAATAATACCTCCTTCACAAAGAGTCTAATTCCATCTGGTTCAGAATCAAAAAGCCCTGCCACAGTCTGATCTGAAGTGTAATTGATTTGGTCACTTGCAATTTAACTTCTTCACTTACGTCTTTAGTGCATTAAGACTTCCTGGGGAGAGGAAAGAAAACTGTTTACATTTTTAAACTTTTTAAAAGTGCATCCAAAATCTCAAAATGTTTGGTGTCTGATTAATTATGAACACCTAGAGGATAGATCCTGAACTATTTACAGAGCCTCTCCTAACATTAAGTGATTTTACTCTTTTCCAGGCACTTTGTTACATGTAAAAAGAAATATAATTTAACCAAACTTCCAATGAAAGCAGCTGATGAAGAATTTATAGGTAGTGTGGTTAGTTACAGAACATAAGATGACAGCTCTTCCATGACTGAACAGCTCCACAAAAGGGGAAGAATGTGGTCTGTTGTAGCTATATTTGGGGAATAAAGTAAAAGAACTTGAAAAATGCTAATTAGAATTCAAGATACTGTAAGAAAGGGAAAGATCAATGAATAAATATCCAACTGCCCTTAGCCAAACAGGCTAAACAGGATACTTTTGACAAGGAAACAGAAGAAGCAAAACAGAGCCATTGGAAATATCAGGACAAGAGATTTGGCCCTAGGCTTGCCTGTGTAGTTTCCCAGAAGTGATTTTTTTTGGCAATTTTTGAAAGAGTAAATTTTTCGTAACGTACAGATAAAAAAACTAAACTTTTTTTGTATTTTGTTATGAATGTATTGCTCTTTTAATTCTTCAGTTTGTAAAATTTAGAATTCTAATATACATGTCAACAGGGAAAGACATATATATAAATCATCTGGAGGTCTTTAGAAAGGCTCGCCTGATTCAAGCCCCTTGGATTTTTGTGTGTGCTTCATTTTATATACTCGAATAGTCCCACCGAAAATGAAGTCAAGCATCTGGCAGGCCCCTACAGGACTGGGGTCCGAATCTAAGTTTAGTGTAAAAGATTGAAGTGTGCACACAAGTACACCTTCCTTACCAAAGCACTTAACTGTGTGTTTCCATTTATGTATAGAGTTAAAATGCTATTCAAATCAACAAAGTCTGCTGAATTGGAGCCTTATCTTCAGCAGTTCTTTTAGATAACCACAAGTGGTTAAAACACTTCTTTGTCTGCCTTTAGATTTTTTTTGTCCACAACAGTGAAAGCTTGGCTTATTCACTGGAAATATCATTTTTTTTATTGTGGAGAATTGCAGAAGTTAAAAGGCCTTCTTCCCCATTAAAAGCTCTTAGAAATTTCAAAATGGATGCACTCAGGCATGTAGACACAAAAGGTAAAAAAAAAATATAATTTGTCTTCCCAGATTAACTTGAACTCCCAGCTCCTCTTATTAACTGCTTATTTCATTGGAAGTTTGGTACTGAACCAACTTTAAGGATTTAGGCCAAAATGATTCTGGCTCCTTTGAAAACTCAGTTCTCTATTGCGGGGGAAATGGAGTCATGAGAAAATCAGTGTGAGTGAAGAAGGGAAAAGGATGAAGGAGGGTTGGAGGGTGCTTGTGCCTCTTACCTGTCACCTTCTTGACACAGAGACCATCTAAATGTAAAATGGCAGCGAGAACAAGTTCTGTTTCTTCCTACCTGCATCCTCAGCAATTGTTGCATTAGTATTCATGCAGAGAAGTGGACTAATTCTGAAGCAGTACGATAGTTTCATTGAGCTCTTTCCTTCCTGTAACGCAGCAGTCATGTTTGTTACACTAGATTTCAAACATAAAATGCAGAAGTTCCACATGGTCTAAATAAGTTGTTGTCACAGCCAGAAGAGGGCTGACGCTCCTTCATTCCTGCAAAGCCACTTTTTTATCTGGTGTTCCGTTTTTACCTAGATATTGCCAGGAAAAACAAAAAGAGCAGATAAGATTTGAATTTAAAAAAGCAGGCAGTGGGAAAGAAGAAAACCCAAACCAAAACAAAAGCCTTGTGAACCTTCTTAATGAAATGTTTCTCCTGCCTTTCTTATTCCTTTTTGTTTCGCTACAGGCAGTAAGCAGCAGAGTCAGGAAAAAAGCTCAGGTTTCTTAACTTCCAGCTACCTACCCTAACTGCGAGGCTAACATACTGTGCTCTATGGGTGTTGTACAAAAGCCCCCACACTGCAGCAAAGAGCAAGCACTCCTCTTTGAGCTCGGTGCAAAATGGCAACATCCTGAGTTACAGGTGGGGATGCCACACCACAGCAAACTGCCTTTCACCACAGCAAGGAAGGGACTGCTTTGCCAGAACTGGGCATGGGATATCCATACATGTCTTAAAAGTGTACGTGACCTAAGAGGTTGCCGTCAACATGTGGGATGCAGTACGGCGTGAGAAGGGAGTCTTTCAGCTTTGCAGCGTAACTGGAAACTGTATTTCATAGCTGTCATATCCCTGGAGTGAAATATGTAAGCAAATAACACATCAAGCTCCTTCGATGCCTCCCTTCAAAATACTCAGCCACAGCTTTAAACTGTAAGTGCTTCTTATCCCCAGACAAAGTCAGTTTGCTTAGCTGAGTCACCTCTCGTATCACGTTGCTCCAGAACCATCCGGAAAGCAAAGCACATCATCAAACACCTCCCACAGGTTCATGAGACAGCCCTTCCACAGAAGAACATGCAAAGCAAATGCATGAGGGCAGAGGAATTTTTCATGGCTATTTTATGGCTTTCATTTGCTTGGCAAATTCTTCCATAGCCATCAAATACATAAGATGCATAAAAAAAAAAATCTGTGAAAAGAGTAATAAAAAGGTTAGCTTGACAAATTATATTTCCTCATTTGGCATGAAAGTTTATGTTTGTCCAACAGTCAAACTTCATCCTAATAAAATAAGCTTTTCTAAATCACTTTTGAAAAATAGTCACATATGGAATGCATTACATATGTAGGTGTTTTGAGGCCAGAAAACATATTTTTGTTCTATGTCTGCAGCACATAGTGCAGTGGAATTCTGGTCAGTGACTGTGGCTCCTAGGTGTGGAGATCATTACAAGCCCACAACCTGACTCTACATGTATTATATTCTAAACAAGAAAGGTTTTCAGACATACCAGGACACCATACCTTTCAGAGCTGGATCCCAGACTTTTAAAGTGCATAAAGCTAGTGACTTTATCTTGAAACCATTTATTCTTTTGATTTCCAATGTCCTATTTCTGAACACACAAATACTTCTAGACGAAGCGATAATTTGAAACAACAACAACAAAATCAAAACATCTCATAAAAAAAAAAAATCCCTTGCTTAATTATCTCTCATTCAGCTGATAGAAATCTATACACTAAAATAATGATGTTTGGTCAACCCAAATCTAATGCTGTGTTTTTCAATATGTACTATATTATCCAAAGCTTTCTTCTCAGTCTGTGAGGTGGAGCCTCAACCAAACAGACATTCATTCTAAAACTCAAATAAGAGAAAGATTTAAATTCTTTAATTAAGCAGAATTTTGCTCAAGTGAAGCACAGTCCAAAGCTTGATTTTCCAGTAGATTTTATGAGAAACTTATCACAATTCACACTAACCTCAGCCTTTTCTTGTATTATTTTATATGGCTTGACATGAAGTACGTTGTTGAGATAAAGTTCAGCAACTCTATTTATTTATTTTTTCTTTTTTTACACCATAATCTGTATTAGAATAAACAGTAGAATGCCTGAACAAGAACCACAGGACTGGTGTGTTGATAAAGTGTCTTGAAATGAAAGTGCAGAACATCTTTTCTTATTTTATGTCATTTATTTAAGCAAGCTCTGCCTGCTTGAATAAAAAGCTTGAAATAAAAAGTGATTTTTTTTCCATGCTGGTTTATCACATGGCTTTTCATCCATTACTTCTGGATATATTGATATCCCATGGGGAACTTCATTCTTTAAGTATCATGTCCGTTCTGTGACAAAACATTTTCTTTTCCAGGTAAAGCAAACAAGCTCCCATGCGTGGGCAATAATGCAGCAATGGGCCATTTCCATGCACAGGCCATCCAACACGTGCTGCATATGATCTTGCTTATGCTCCAAGTAATGAATTGCTTCTGAGACACTGCTCATCTTGCCCCTCTTGAGAGTCATGAAAATCAGCTGTGTAGACCACCAGAACGCTGGCAGTCCCCATAATGTGAAGACACCTCTTGCCCCTGAGAGCATGCCTTGCAAAATGTGTTTTTGAAGCAAGACACCTCTGCAATGCACACATCCTCCCTCTGTCGCATCAGGTAACGCCTGTGCCAAGCCTCGTCACCTCATGCCCCCACGGGACAGCTCAGATCCCCCCCAGGATGTCAGGTGCTGAGCGCAGCGAGCATCAGGGCTTGCTTCTGGCTTGGCTGTAAGCTCAGGGGGGAAGGTTATGGTTGTGCTGGTGAGAAAACTCCCTAACACTCGTCCCCTTATTCTCACAGGATTTGCACAAGCACCACTCTAATTTTAAAGGGCAAAAAGCGCAGTAAACATCACTACCTCTGTATTAACAGGGAGTTGAGGTATGCTGGTAAGTAGGTATATAGATGCACACATTTGTATTTTCTGCTTCAAAATACATGAATAGACTGGCTTGGCATTACTTTTCTTGAATGTTACCAGCAGAGAGGAAATATATCAAGTTGCTGCCATACAAAAAGCACTGAAAACATTAGTGATTTTGTCATCAATGGCTGAGTTTTATGTACCCTTTTAGTTTTTCTTCTGTAAATTAGTGCCAGATTCATGGCCCTGTAAAGCAAACTCCTTTCTCTCTGTAGCAGAACTGTTCAAAACACCAAGTCAGGCAGCTCAGATGTGCCCTATCTCTCCGGCGCCTTGCCTTACTTCTGACCTGGAGGAACATGTCTAGGAGTGAGAGGCATTTGATTTCTGGGTATATTAGGGCCAGATTCTCTGCTGGCATAAATCAGTTACATCTCCCTGAAGTTGTTATAAGTTATTCCAATTTGCTCAAGAAGAGGATCTGGCCCCTGTCAGCCTTTGGCTCCTCTGCAAAGGCTTTTAATAAGGCGCCAACTGTCCTGGCAGTGAGGATGTACTGAGTAGTGCTCAAAGTTAGCAGTAGCAGACAGGAGCTCAGCCCAATACCATTTTTCTATGCAAGAATTAAGTACAGCACTTCTTTTAAGCTTAAAACAATTCTTACTGTTCCACTAAAACAAAGAACAACTCACACAGTGAATACCAGCAAGAAGTGGGAGAGGAAATTAAAACAAAAAACAACAAAACAAACAAACAAAACCCAGAAAACAAACAAATGAGAAAAAAGCAAAAAACAAACCAACAATAGCAAGCGGGTAGTTGATTCCAGCCAGGTTGATAGTGTACGCTGTTACCACCCTGTGACATTGAAGCTCTTCATCTCGAACCTACGCCACAAAAATACACATATTCCCCTAGGCCTTGTCTATACTAACCAATTACACGAGTTTTCCCCAGCTGTGTTTGAGCTCCAACTAGCAGCACTGGTGAGCATCAACAGAATTTCGAGTGTGGACAAGGTGGGAGGAAAGGGAGGTGTTTTCTTTTTAGCAGAGGGGGGGTTTCAACCTAGAAGATGCCAGAACCTCATTTTCAGTAGGGATCTGACCAGCACAGCCAAGTCTTTGGGGTGAACTCTGGGAATGTTTTTTTAAAGAGCACAGCAGTAGAAGGAATACAAATTTCCAAGCTGGAAATGATCCAGATACCTGATGTTAAAAGAACAATGAGAAAAAAGCTGTCTTTCCCCTACCTCTCTCAACCACAAAGAAATAAAAATAGACATAAATGTTTCTTCCTTCTTGCCATTTTTTTTTGTTGTTTCTACCTTCATTCATCCAAAGGAAGCAGATATGGCTATAATTATTTGCCTTTTTGGTTCCCATTTGGCTTATTTTTCTGAATGAGACATACTTTGCAATGATCAGAAAAATCTGAAAAAATGCCTTCCTGGACCCAAGATGTTAGTGCCTACTTGAAACACTCCTTATGGATTAAACAGAGTGAACGAAAACAGATGGGAAAATACGGCGTGGAACATACAGCCACGAGAAATCGAGAGAGGTCTTGAGGAGGGAACACACCTTTGGCACCAGGACATGCATCCTAAAGGGATTCTTGGGTTGCTTCAGGTCAGGCTGACATCTGCTCCAGATCAGCATCTCCGGTCGGGTGCTTGAGTGCAGCAAGGCGTTCGGTGGAGCTGCCGCCCTGCCGTAGATGCCCAGAAGTACCATCGTCTAGGAGGTGAATGCCAGGGTGGTGTGTAAACTGCATCCCAGAAAATACGGCAGAGAGGCAGCTTGGCTGCAGGCCGTCAGCACTGTGTGGCGGCGTGTGCAGTGCCAGTGCCACCATCAGGCACCAAAAGGAGCTCAGAGCAACCGCAGAAAACGCTTCCTCCAGCACCAGCCCCACAGTGGCCCCATGGCGGCCCCGTGGCCCTGGGGAGGGGGCAGCTGGCAGCCGGCAGCCGCTCCCCGAGCCCCCAGCCCGGCTGGAGGGCAGTTATTCAGAGAGAGCACGCACGAGGGGCATGGTCCCTTTCCCTACGCATGTGTACGACGACTTCGCTTAACAAAAGAGAAGAAAAGGCGCATAAAGTCTGTCGACATACTGAGAGGTGGGAATTGTGACTTTCTCTCTGGATTCACAAAGGACGGACCCCAGTTAATTGAAAACATCTATGAAGTCCAATAGCGCTTTTTTTGAGCAAAATAACAAAAAATCCGAAAAATTCCCTAGGCCTCTCTTTCCATCCATCTAGATGTCACTTGCTGTGATTCTTTGCCAGTAATCCTTCCCCCCTTCATTGTACTGAACTTCAGTGGCCCCTGCACACCAACACATTTTCTCTCTCATGCTGCCATCTACCACTGCACCACTGTTGCTTCTGCAGCATTTGTACGTGCTGCCGGTCAAGTAACTGAAGCGATTATTTTTTACCACGTTATTGCTAAGCCTGTGTGTGAGTTAAAGCAATGGACCTAAGTTGCTATCGTGCTGAGCACTCACCTATGTAGCTGGCACTAAGTGTGGCCACGCTTTGGCCTTACTAAAGAGCAAGCTGATGCTAAGGACTCTGAAAGTTCAGAAAGCTGGCATCTTGCCTAGCTCCAGCATCCTGAAAGCGGCAGATCCTTTTATGTCAATTTTAATTCGTCCTCCCCATCTGCAAAAGCGGGGACAAAAAATAATCACTAGTTGCCAGATCCGGGCCTCCCCGACGGCCGAGGAGCTGCCGCGGCGAGGTCACCGAGGCTGTTCGGGTCGGCGGGCTGGGGCTCACGTCGGACAGCAGCGGGACGACAGGAGCGTGCCGCGGCCCCCCCTGCAGCGGTGCGAGCCTCCGCGTCCAGAAGCCCGCGGGAGGGGAGAGCCGGCGCCGGCCGCACGACGCGGGCAGCCC
>VXAA01006036.1:256210-274620 GCA_013399115.1 Anseranas semipalmata
GGGTCCCGAGCGGCTCGGCTTGGTGCTTTGTCCTTGTACCGCTGCCCACACGTGTTACGTGTCTCAGAAAAGGCATCTCCGTGACTCACGCGAAGGAATGATTGGAAATGTAAGTGTAGCCAGATTCTACCAAACGGAGATGTTAGTTTTGCTATCTTGATCTCAGAAAAAAATTATGGTTCTGTGGGAACTGCCACTGCCATGCAAAATACACTTTCTGTATATTTAAAGATACAGATCTATGGACTATGAAAACATTACGTAAGACTATTTCTGTAATATATATATTAAAAACCAGGCATAAAATTATTCCGATCCACTGGGACATAAACCATTTCAGTTTTCTCAATAGTCAAAGTGCTGTGTTTTGCCTCTTTGCTTGGCTGGTATTTGAAGCCCACCAAGAACATTTATTTTTCTAGGTCTTCGGCAGATTATTTTTCATGTTTTCTGTGAAACACATGAGTCCATGGCTCATCATAATATTTTCCTAGTAAATATGGTTCACAGATGAAATGATGGGCCTGCTGAGGTCTGTGAGAATTTTGCTGTATATTTCAACAGAACCGGGATTCCATCCAGTACTTTTAAACAAGTTGCTTTGTGCTAAAAATTTCAGTGATCACTTTATGACTCTGCCTGGGAACTCATAGGGAAGTGCTGTTTATAAACTGACATTTGGAGGTCCTTAATTTATAGCAGAAAATGTATAGACTAAAAAATTACAGCCTACTGTATTAAGTAATAAACCTGAAAGGGTTTACACTTCTACATGAACGGTTGCTAGTATTAATCCGCAGAACCCCTCATCTGCCGTAGATGAGTAGATCCCAGGCTCTAGATAATCCACATATGAGGTGATTTGAATGTTAGGGTCCAATTCTGCTCCTGTTTGAAGTCAGCAATAAAACTGCTTTTGGCTTTAGGACTGAGTGCTTACAGATGATGAAGAGTAGAACTCAGCTCAGCAATGAAATACAGAAAAAAAAAAACAGATTTTTGAAGTATTTTGTTACTTGTTAAAAATAAATATTAATGATATCAGATCTCTCAGTGGATCTGAATGAAGTAAGTGGGACTTGAGCGAGGTGTTTCGTTTGTAGTCATCTGTTTGTTCAAAAGATTCTCAGATGGATTCTCAGAAGGATTTCTGATAATGCCAATGCTTCTGTAACGGCTGGTATCAAGTATTGAAACTTTTGCAGAAATTTGGCATATAAGATGTTACAGCCTGATTCCTCACAGTTCCTGCCCAAGCTCCAGAGTTATTACTTCTTCAGAATTATGGCTATGACAAGGAAAAAAAAATATTTCCGGAGAGACTTCCTTTTGGTAAAACTTTGGGTATGGTAACACTGATCTAGCTGTTGCACGTACTTTTTTTTTTTTTTTTTTCAGTAATAAAAAAGCTGTTAAGGAAACATTTCACAAACCCTAATTCGCAGATTGGATGAATCATTCTAGTTCTTACATAAGCAGAGGTGTAGTCTTCTCTCATAAGTAAATGCGTTCATTGCCTTGGGACCAGAGATAGTGCAGAATGCAGGCACTGCATTTTGGCTGCTTTCCTTGCTGAGGCATAATACCTCATTTGCATTTGTATTTGCTTTTCTTCTTGTTGTTATTTTTTTTTTTTAATAATCTTAAATTTTTAAATAAATATTTAATAAGTTACTATTAAAGGAAGTTCCTGCTTGAGCTGCCATTGGGGGACATGAAGTTGACACAGCCTCTTTGGTGGGTCTATGTTTAAACTGTATGTAATCTGAAATGTTTGGATTATTTTTATTTTTAGATGTATATTTTGGAAGTGACCATAACAAAGGCTTTTACTGAGTTGCTAATTTTCATTTGAATCACAATCTCTTTTTTGATCATATAATATAGTTTCTGCCTTTACGGTTGTAAACCAGCTCAGTGAAAAATTATATTCCCCCGTTTTAGGATTATATTGAAACACATGCTTGCATTTCCTTAGGGTTAAGCACATGCTTCTTAAAGACATGTGAATCTGGGATACATAACTTGCAATAGTAGACGTTACCGCAGATTTCCCCCAAATTACCATCCCAAAGTACACTTCATTTTCACATGACTAGACCTTACATGACTATGTCATCAGTTGCACATTTATGGAAAAAGGTGAAGCAGCATGGAGATGAGCAGTTCTAGAATTAAAAGTAGTATGGGAATATGTATACTGGTGAAACAGCAACTCGGTTATGGGACACTAAACAAATACCTGAAGTTTCCTGGCACTGCTTAGAAACTAGCAATTTATTTTCAGTTGCATGCAATGACTTTTTTTTCTTCTAAGGCTCTGGCACCACGTTGAGTAAATAACATGCATATTAAAATACTGTCTAAATACAGTGTGGGTATACAGTCACCAGAGAAATAAGAATAGTTTTGGAAGGAGTCATTCTGGTCAATTGAGGAAATAAGCAGTGTTTTATAACTGTTTTTTAAAAAATATTTTAAAGACAGAACATGGAAACTAAAAAGAAACATGTTTAAGTAACATTGAGGCTGCAACAGAAACGGGAAAAAACAGCAAATGTGAAGTCCAAGCTGACACTTGAAATTACACTGCATTAGTCTTCAATTAGAATTCCCAACTTTTTTTTTGTTCTACGTCAGAGCCTTAAGGTTATTAAAATAGCATGTTCTGTACAATATTTCATTTAGATATGTAAAGCAGCCCTTCCAAGTTGTCTGTTGGAGTTGGTAGTAGCGTCACTTTTACGCCCCTCTCTTGAAGTCTGAAGCTTCTTCCAAACATATGATATACTGGTACATAAGCCTAAATGAATAAAATGAATGTGTACTGGTAAATAAACCTAAATGAATAAAATAGATGCATATATTTATCACATATATTATAAACTCCAGGTGTACTAACATTCTGTAGACAAACACTTAAAATATTAGCTCCACAAGGAAATCCCTAAATATAACAGGAACCTCCTATGACACTTTTCCACTCCAGCAATTTCTTCCCCAGTCCATTTGGTGAGAAATGCTTTTTGAACAGCATAATACAAAACTTACTTTCTCTGTGTGAATGGAAAGACCTAGTCATTGAGGAATTAACAGATATCTGGCATTGCAAATGACACTTACCCGGAGGCTCTACTGAGTCTCTAGGTGGCCCTTCCACGGCTGGCGTTTGGCTGCTTTTCTGCCTTGCTGTGTGGCCTCAGGCCAAGCAGCTAAAGCAGCGCAGGACAGTGCCCTTGGCTTCACATATGCAGGCTGGGTAGAAACACAAGCAGGAATCTTCAGTTCAAACAGTAATTCATCCCTTACTGATAAAATGAGTTAAATAAGGGATACGACAGCGGCACTCCAAGCAGGTAAAAGACACCAGCTTCCTCATTTGTTCTTCACAATTCTTCCCCTTTTTGCATGGGCATTTCTGGTGGCTTCTTCCAAGCTCTCCATGGGGAGGGTCTGTGGAGAGCCTCCCTCCCCACTCTGTCTTGCTTGCTGCCACATCCCTTGCTTTCCAAAACAACATGGAGACCACGGTATTTCTGGAAGGCAGAAAAGCAGGTGATGAGCTGCTTCCTGGCTGGTTGGTGTCTTGAGATGACTGAGCAGCCCAAAGAGCTCAGAGCTTTGGGAAGCAGCAGAACTGGTAGAAGGTTAACTGGGTCATAAAGACTAAGGAAGGCAAGAAAGGCTGCTCCTCTGCTAGTAACTAGGTTTGGAGCAGGAGTGCAGTTTTAAAGAGCCTGGCTGTCTCCACTTATTGCACTTGAAGTCTTTTTTTGTGTGCACAATCAACATTCTTTTATGATACTGATAATGTCATATATGAAATTCTGCTGTCCTCATATGTCCTTTTGCTATCTTGCTGTATATAATGAATAAAACTCAGAGATCTATGACTGCATCTGTATAATCTATCTGTCAGGGATTCAGAGTAATGTGTGAGAAGTGTAACTTGAAATTACAGATGCACCTCTATCAAACCTATACCTAAATATCCATTTATGTTAGTTGCCTATCTAGTTGCACATCTCTTACTCACCTTAGGCTTCATTACATTCAGACTCAGTGAACCAATCCAGAGGTGCAGTACGGCAGAGCTTGGGATGCTGTATTCAGACAACGGGTGGATATAGTCTGCACCTATAGTCTGTTTTGGACATGCGTTATGCAAGAAGCTGTACAAAGCTTCCGAGTCTGACTAAGGAACACGTAGCTAGAATTGATGCCCTGAGTCAAAGAGTTCAGTCCTCTGGTGTTGCAGATAACTATATCATATAAATCATTGCATAGCATAAAATCTCTTCTTCCACCAGCATAAATCAGGAGCAGCACTCCTAACGTCAGTAAGGTATAGGAAGGGAATAAGAACTCTTCAGTAGAGTAGTATACATGGAGAAAGGAGCTGGAAAAAAATGCATGCTAAACAAAGTTAAATTATGTTTGGACTTATTTTAGCCTCTGACTTTCAATCACCATATATGAAAGCTTTTATCACTTGGTAATTTGGAAACAGCTTTCCAGTTGGTGAAGGCGAAGCACTCATCTTTTATAAGTGTGCTCTCCTGCACACTTCTTCTTTTGTGTGCACACACTTTTATGGAGCTGGAAATTTTCTTCATACCTGATTTCTGTTGATATCTGAAATCCACAACTGTGCTTTATTTCCTTGACTTCCTCTCTATAGGATGGTCCGCACACTGTATGCCGTCGGCGCTGTGTTTCTTCTGATGGGATTTCTGCTACCGACAGCAGAAGGGAGAAAGAGGAATCGAGGATCCCAAGGTGCTATCCCTCCTCCTGACAAGGATCAGCCCAATGATTCAGAGCAAATACAGACGCAGCAGCAGTCGGGCTCCAGGCATCGAGAAAGAGGAAAAGGCACCTCAATGCCTGCTGAGGAGGTGCTGGAGTCCAGTCAGGAGGCACTGCACATCACTGAGCGCAAATACCTGAAACGGGATTGGTGCAAAACTCAGCCCCTCAAACAAACTATCCATGAAGAAGGCTGCAACAGTCGCACCATTATCAACAGGTTCTGCTATGGCCAATGCAATTCCTTCTACATCCCCAGGCATGTCCGCAAAGAGGAAGGCTCTTTCCAATCTTGTTCCTTCTGCAAGCCCAAGAAATTTACCACCATGACTGTTACCCTCAACTGCCCCGAGCTTCAGCCCCCTAGGAAGAAGAAAAGGATCACCCGCGTGAAGGAGTGCCGGTGTATATCTATCGACTTGGACTAAGCCGCGAAAAATATTGTACCGATTGCACTCTGACTGTCTGCAATCATTGCCAGTGTGAGAGTGAGTGGCATGAACCAGCAAATGGGGCTGGACGAAACTGAAAGGAACCCAGTGAATTACCTAAAAAAAAACACCAACCAACCAACCAAAAATCAAAGAACAAAAGGGATGTAAGGGAAGAATAGGCACATGTTTGTGTGTAAGAGAGAAAATGGATGTGTACCAGCAAATATATGAATGTTCACTGACAACAAAATTAACAGGGGTATGAAATATTTAAAAAAAAAATCATTTACCCACAGTCATGAATTAGGTTTCCTAGTGTATATTCACATTTTTGCCACTTACTGGGAAAGTGGAGCTGTGGCTTTTGCTAATGTTCACCTGCCATGCTATTTGCTTTTACTGTGTTATGAGAAACATCAAAGTGAGAAGACAGTATATTTGAAAGCATGGATCTATTCTTAAATATGAAGTAGGCTAAAAGCAGTTACAAAACATCACTGAAAATAGCAGCTGTATCAAGAGTTTGTAACATGCTTCTTCAAAAAAATATCTGTAATCCAAAAGCCGCTTTTGGAGAGCAACAGGGGAAGTGGGAGTGTTGAAAAGTCAGGATATGTGGATGGAAAACAGAACCACAGCAAGTTAGAAAGCAAAAGGCCAAAGTAAGTAGACAGGGGGAGTACAAAAGGGAGTAGAAAAAGAAAAGATACATAAATAGGAAGACGCAGAGGAAGAGATACTGTCTTCTGTTTATGTTTTGCTTTAATTTATATACCTAGTCATATATTACATAAATTAAAGAGAAACTATATACCAGGCTATAAATACACTTCTGAATTCTAATAGCTCTCTACATCAGTCAAAACCCATTCCTGTGCCACTAGATCCATTCGATGTCTTGTATTTCTGGTATCAGTTATTCCTCATATTACATATATATATGTATATGCAGTATCTTTTATTCATTGGTATCTATACATACATACAATGAGTATGCATACTCTACTGTGCGTATCTGAACTCTCTCCTTCTCTTTTTCACACGCATACATAAAAACGTACATACCGCAGCACAAAAATCTTGCTAACCGAGATCAAGTACAGAATGGCAGTAATTTAGTACATACAGAGCAAAGCAAAAATTAAAACAAGCATCATGTGACTGTAAATGCAATAACCACACAAGAGACAAAAGACACGACATTCATGACTAGTAAACATTGCATTGTTATTGTTATTTTAGCTTTGCCACAGGCATGCAGTTTGTTGAAAAAGAGATGCAGAACTTTGCCAGCAATAATCCTCTTTTTATATCTTTTACCACAGACTTGCATTTAAACAGGATTTGGATTAAGTAAAGAGAGTTTCCTGAAAATTAAGGGCTAACTGCCCCTCTCATATGGGGGAAAAAAAAATAAACCACATGAAAGGGGACGCACTACTTCCAGCAGCTCAATGAGTCTCACCTGGGAAGTCAGCCTGCAGCTCCTTTCCTTCAGGACTGGGAGCTCAAACTGGACCAGGCTTTTGGCAAGAGCCCGGGCGGTCCCGCTTCAGCCCAGCAGACCCAGGGCCCCGGGGGCTGGGGCCTGCACCCCCCGGCCCGCTGGGGCTGGGCGGGAGCGCCTCGAAGCAGCCGCTGTGCCACGTGCGGGCGCCTTCCCGGGCACTGGCTGGGCATGGGTGCTTTCTGGCCGGGCCGTGAGGGTCCCGCTGCCCTGCTGCCCACACCTGCGCCCCTGGGCCCCAGCAGAAAGCCCCTCTGGCTTGGCACCTACTGAAGGGCGCATGCCCGTGGCCAGGTCCCAGTCAGCAGTACGGTGGGGCTCGTGTGGCCCAGGACGCAGTTCCCCCTTCAGCAGCAGTACTCTGCTGTCTCTGCTGCCAGCGTGGCTGTTCTTTCTCACACTGAAAGCCTCTCTCAGCCACGGGGTGGTGATGCTGACAGGATTTCTGTCCATCGAACTCCGAGGAAGACCATTCTGCTCTCAGTAACATGTCCAAGGGAAGACCATACAGTGGCACGTCACAGATGCATACAATGTGCAGTCATTGCACTAGAAGCCGCAGCTGTTACACGTCTCATGCAATTATTGGCGATATCCTGCATCTCTGCAATTAATATATTTTTCCTGTAAAATCCACTGCTACGAGGTCTGCATTTATAAGATTAAGAGATTGCAACTCATTGATTCATATTAGTAAAATGCATTTCACCTGGCGTACTCTCACTCAGCAGGTTTGACACATTTCTTCATGGATTTTAAAATCCAATTTTAAAATCTGGAATTACAGGAGGTAGATTTCCACTGTGTGGAATGTGAATAGTTAAACAGAAAGATATGGATATTTAATGTTATTATTAATACGAATCCTCTTTCACTGATAATAGGCAGGGGTTGTTTTCCTTTAAATTACTTTTTTTGAATTGGTTTGCAGGTGACAGGGCCAATCTCAGCCTTTGCTGAAAGTTTTGTACTAGCTAGTGTTTCTGTTCAATAAATGGGCACACCTTAACAATAAAATCTTTTCTTCAATTGAAATCGATAGCAAAACTCCCATTGTCTTTAACAGTGATGGGATTTCATCCTAAGCTGCTATGTCCCTAAACCCTTAGACATGAAGCAAAGCTTTAGACGTTACCGACTCCTTTATTTAACACTAGGCTAGCATTCTGAAGGAAAACTGATAAAAGTGTTACAAATCCTTATGTTCCAAACAGCCTGTGCACAGATCACAACGGAACTCCCCTGGAGGCAGATCCCCCCCCATAACTATGTAAATTTTATACAAAGAACTTTTATGAATTGCTAGTCATTGCCTGAGAGTAAGAAAGTTCTGCTAACTTACAATTATACAAGATATTTAATATCAACCACAATATGTATTTAAATGTCTGCTTTATTCTAAAAACAATGGACTATATAACCTAAGGCTGCAGTATTTTCAAGCTCGGTCTCACAAAGCAAAACTTGGTTTAAAATGAAGTTTTAATTATTTTGTAACTGAATAGAATTGGAGGTTTTTCTTCCCAGCATTTTGTACGTCATTTTAACTACTAGTAACAAATAAATAAAATATCTTCTCCAGCCCATGTCTATTGTTGTTTTTTTTATTTTATTTCTTCCTTAAGTTTCCAGCTCTTTCTGGATCTGTTGTACTTTACTCTGACTTCTGTGGTTTCTCTTAATTATAAAAGGGCTTACATTATGACAATGAGACACAGAGACAAGCAATGGCACCATCATTCAACACGGCTACTTCAATAAGGTTTTTAAATGAGATCTGTCACTTCCCCCTCACCCTTCCACAATTTATAGAAGGAAAATCTCAATCTTTACTCGCACTTTTCCCCTTGTAAACCATATAGTGACAGTTCAAAATATAAATCAAACTCAAATTGTTGTAGAGTGGGAGAGGGACCCACCATGCCTGCTTCACACCTCACCTCAGTTTTGTGTCTATTCATTATTTTACTCCCACCCACTTTTTAAAAAAGAGTGGGGACACCTTTGCAACACAGCATTTTACAAGCTCCCAGTAAGGGCAGGGGGGATGAAAAGACAGACCTATGGAGGAGCATGGGAAGAGCTGTCATTTCCTTTCACCTTCTCTGGTCCCCGCCAACTGTACTCAAAAGGGCCGGTGTTGGGGCAAGGCTGCTGTGGGGAGGAGGCAGCGGCCGCACCGCGGCTGCTTTCTGACCTGCGCGCTGCCGGGTGCTCCGAGGACCAGGCCGGGCATTACAGGGCCCGGTACAGGCCGCGGCCTTCAGCTGTGGCGAGAGCTGCTCAGGTGGGATCAGCACCTCGCCGAGCCACGCTGAGGGCGGTCTCTTGTTGTGCCAAGCCTCCACGCAGTAACACAGCCCTGCTCATTCTCAGACTCGCACCTTGTCCTTCAGAGGAGCAGCAAGGACAGAGTTGGGAGTGCGATCCCGTGAGTGGCCAGCACGGCGTGGCTTCCTGCAGCACACATGGGTAACCAAAGGGTCCAGCATCCAGCACCCAGCTGTGAAAGGCGCGGTGGTGATGCTGCTTTCTCTTCGTGTGCGGCCCTTGTGAAATGATGGAACTGACCAGTCTATGGAGTACTGCTTCTTTGGGTATTTTAAAGGCTTTTGCTTTAGTCTTCCTTCTCCTTTTTTTTTTTTTTCTATTTTTTTTGTTGGGGGGTGGGGTGCGAGGGGAGCTTCTAAAATTTACTGAAAGCAAAATAACATTAAAATCATTATTTGTAAAAGGCACTTGGCCTTTTCTGGTCTGAGGCACAGTTGCATGGAATAAATCTCCATGAAGAGATGTGCAAATATATCTTTATCTGAAGATTTAAAACAGAGAGAACAACCTCCTGGGCTTACCTTTCTAATACTTTCTAGTACTATGGCCTTATTATTTATATGCTAACAAGCTGAGGCAGTCATTATAATTTACATTTGGCCTACAGACCAACCTTGAATTGAAGATATGTCCACTGCGAAGTCCTGCATGCTGTATAGATAGTTACACTGATCCAAAGAAGATGAGAGGGAGAATGAGAATTCACACACCTCAGTCAAGAAATAAGGCTATTTTTTCCCTCTTCCCAGCAAGGTAGGCTAGATTCCTGTTCAGGATTTCTGTCAGTGCTCTGTAACCCATGTGTTGTGCAGTAGATCTCACCCACGTGACAAGACTAAGGCACCATGAGCAAGCCGGGCTGGCTGAGCGTACGCGGGACATCTGAGCAACACATGGCCGCTGTAGGTGTGGCGTGCTCTGGATGGGTCAGTGGAACAGGCAGCGCCGTGGCTCCGCTCCCGCTGCCTGTCAGCAGTGCTGCCTGTCCGGGAAAAGGGCACTGCGCCTGCAGGAGTGATGCAGTGGTTTCAACTTGTAATTCACCTTCTCCCGAGCAAAAAGTAAAAGGGAATGCTGGAGAACTGTAGCCTTGGGGACTGATGTTTTGTGCTGCCCAGTGTGCAGGCCTGACCTGAAGCTGTTAGTTCCAACAGATACCCGAAAGGACAAATACCAAGTCACTGGCAGAAGACAGAGCCTGCAGTGCTGCTTCGCTTAGCCAAGTATGCCACACACTGCGCCTTCCTTTTTTAAACAGCATAGGTCTTAGTCGCTCCAAAGAATTCAAACCTGCTTTAGAAACCACTTCCCTAATTACTGAAATACAGCAGTCACTCAATACTGGCAGTAGAAGGTCCAAAATTACTTCTGAGTGATTGTGTTTCTTGGGCAGCTGCACTAATCAAAGGATTGCAAAGGGAAGAGCAATTTAAAATTTCAGGGAGTGAAAAAATTAATGTATATTTGGATTTAGTCAAAAGACTGGAGGTATCACTGCTACATATTTTTAATAAACATCAGATCTTGGCCTTAAGGTATCAAAAAGTTTAATCATAATAAGATTCGGACAGCTTGCTTTACTTCTTATTTATCGGCTGAGACTTAAATCAGAAAAACACAGCAACACACAGGTACGGTAACGAATCTCGGTAGTGCAGATTTTTGATGCTACCTTGTAATGCAGCTTCATAAAAACATCTGAAGCCTGTCTGCACAGCCTGCCTGGGAATGTAGCTGATGACTTTAAGGTGCCCTTTGACAATGTGTGGCTTCTGGCTGCCTGAATTCCTCCCCGTGCTTTTATGGGTCTGGGGGGAGGAGTGCAGAAATTTTAACTGTCACTTGCTCACTCTCCTATTATTTTCTAAAAATATTGAAAATAAAATTCATAGTCTGCCTCTTCTAAATGGTTGAGAATGAAGATGTGAGGATCAGACTATATACTGACATAAAAGAAGAATGTTTGGGATCACATTAAAAAAAAATAAATTTCTAAGTTGCAATAAGCAATAACTCCTCTTTGCTTTGATACAGATGTAAGTCACATAGCTTGGGGATGAATCAAATAGCGAAGTTACACTGACTCCCAATAAAATTTCTGCAAATAAAATTTGAAATTGCCATGTTTGCATTTCTTTTTTAAAGAATGCCTTATGGAAACAGCTATATTCCAATTCATATTACAAGAGATCAAAAGAACAAAGGTTAAAATAATATCTCCATCTCTAGAATAATTGAGAGCTATATCTTAACCTTCTGTCTAGTAATACCAATATGGATTCCAGCAAGGAAGCAATTGGAAAGAATTAATGTGTCAGTTACAGCTCGTCTAGGACACCAACACTAAAATTCATTAATCATAATTTTATAGCTATTGCATGGCATCACTACAGAGCACTGTTAAGATTGTTTGATTTATTTCATAATGAATCTGCAGACCATTATATTGTTTTTCCTTTAAGTTAAACTTTACCAAATTTCTATATTTTGTAATGAATTTGTTGAGGACTAAAGGCACAGTATTTTTTATATTAAAAAAAAAAAAAGATACGTATTCTCAATCTTACCTCTGTCTTAGCACATTCTTCTATCCAGGGAATAAAAAATAGTGCTATATAGATGTAACATACAGTTATTTCTCAAAAAAAAAGGTATCAAAAGCTTAGGAATGCATTAGATATATTTTAAAAGTCTGAAAAATGTACATTTGCCATGTTTATACACAAAAGTATGGGCCAGTATGCCAAGCTTCTTAACAGTGTACTTTAATGAGTGATAATGATAAAATAAATTCAACAGTGACAATAATCACAAAAGTAGGCATGGAGAATTTATATTTCAAGGAGGGGGGCAGGGTTGTGTGTACTCAGTGAAGTTTATTTCTAGACAATTACACTTAATGGCAACGACGAAGGCTAGCTGAACTTCTCTCCTTAGGATCTGAAGGACCTTGAACATCCCGTAGGAAACAGATGTGCATGAGGAACATACATGAGGAACGTATATTTCCATTTTTGTTGTTAATTTGTTTCAGCTCCAAATTGAATGAAGAGGCTAGATTTTGGAAGCTAAGTTAGATCTAGCTAATAAAAAGGAGAAAGAAAACTATATGTGCAATGGAAAGATCTTACCGAATGGATCTAAATCCTATGGTAGGTAATTTGATCTAATTTTTGCAGAAAGGCAAATGCCAGATGTTTGCTCCACTTTGATCTTAATAACACTTTAGGCTGCAGACAATAAGATTGGTTTAAAATTTATTGTCTCTTTGATTTCTCCATTCTAATGCTTTTTAAATTCTTTACACAAGACAGATCTATATATAGGCAACTGGGGTGGCATCAGAAGCGTTGTATACTTAAGACATTCTTGAAAACCTCAGTGTGGAACAGTGTTTGCTGTTTTATGCATCAAAACAAAGCCAGATTTTATACAAGCAACATTCAATTTTCTTTTTATTATAATGTCTCTTTTTATTTTGCATATGAAGTTCTGACTGTTGCATCTGTGGCACAGCTCCTTATATGCTTTTATCTTTCAATAACCTTATTAGAAATCAAGACAATATATTAAATCAACATTAAGCAGCAGGAGTTGAAAGAAAAGTTAATCCAGTCCCTTGCATTGGGAGTGTAATCTATGTAGATCTTTAACTTCACCTTTAAGTTGCTTTTAGGATTCTTTGTGTACAGAATATGTTTTAAAAAGATGGACACCAGTGAAAGCCTCTGAGGAACCACAACATCCAAGAAGTCTTGCCTTCAGTTTGGATCTTCACATTCAAGGACATCATTGCTCTGTGAATATGAGTTGAACTCAGCCTAAGGCAGTTTATTAAGTGGTCTCAGGTTTCTAGCAGAGTATCTTATATATTCACTCTTGCTGAGAAACAGCAAAAAGCAAGTGAGACTGAGAACAAGCGGTAGAGAAAGAGCAATGATTAAACAGAAACAAATAGAAAAAAAGTTCTGGTATGCAGCCTGAATATCTTATCGTAATTCTCTGGCATAGTTCAGAGCCATCTGTCCCTTAGATCCATGTGTGATGTTTCTAAACAATTGTTTTCACTCTGCTCAGCCCAGTAATCTGAAAGTTCAAAAAGTCAGAGTCGATTTTCCTCTGAAGGAAATTCTGACTTTTGTCTGGTGATGAAACTGCCAATGCTTAGCCAACTGATAGAACAGCTACCCTGGCAGGTTTATTTCGACTAGTAGTGTGGAAGGGCTGCCAGAAGTCAAGAGCCTCCCTACTCCTCTACCACCAAGTTTAGTTCTTGCAACGATGTTCTTTATAAAACAAAAGAAAACTTCCTTTATTCAGAACCAAATATTTTCATTCACTACCAGGAACAAAACATTATACACAGATGTATGGTAATAAATATTCTTCTCTTCCTATCACATTACCATGACAAGTGAGAAGACTTCCAGTTTCCTCACTCTGAGAGAGAAAAGCTGGGTAAAGCAAAAATATCCCCCGGTGAGAATTGCCTGAGGTTCAAATGCCTCTTCACAACTTTTCTTCATTATCTTTGCCACATCTCCAGAATGAAAACGTCTTTAATGTAGTCTACTGTCTGTCTTTACCACAAGTACATCGAAGTACTGCTTGCATAATTCCAAGGCATCTTTTGTCAATCTTCTCTTAGACACAATACACCACCTGTACCAGTAGAAAAGACTGGACAACTAAGTCACAAAACATAGAGGTTTAAAATGGCATTTGATTTCAATTAAGAAGAGTGCAGAAGCACTGGTTTCCTAAAAAGGCATGATATTATGAGACTCCAGAAACCTTTTGCAACACCAGCCTTTGTGCATCATAATTGAAAGGTGTGCAAATGCTACCCAATGAAGTTTAATGGAAGCCACACAAGGAAAGATTTTAGTCTTGACATTTATCTTTACCAACACATGGAACCACGTTGATCTGTTTTACTGTTGGTGAAAAAAAGAAGGTAGTGTCTATTTCACAGGATAGGATAGGAAGTAAGAGTCAGTGTGATGGATGGTGGAAAGAAACAGAGGGCAAGAGGGAAGAAATATGTGCATCAGGTACTGATCTCAAAGATGAGGTCTAGTCTGCTGTCAGAATGTGTATAAATAGCTTATTAATAACAGGAATGATGTATTGGCATTAGTGTGAAAGTAGGAGTATACTCAGTTTGAGAAAATGTATTATGTTGTCAGAAAAAAGACATCTGGGTAGGGTACAGTTTATATTTGTTAGATGTGAATAGACTACACAAGAACAAATCGAGTACAAACCAATTCCTGTGGAAATATTCACTCACATTAAGGCATTTTCCGAGCAGATCACACTGCAGTAGCCTCCGCCATCTCTGTGGCAGTGAATCTGTCACATTCATTTGCTGGGGGTATATCTGCACTTCAGTGTGGCAGATAGGCCTCAAGTAAGTTTTAACCTCACAAACGCAGTTACCAGTTATAATATAATTGCAAAAGCTCAAAGTCTGTTCTTTAACTAACATCATTTAATGGGTGGGACAAACCCTGCTTTCTGTCCCAGCATAGGGAAAAACAAGGGTTATCAGGGATTTTTTCCTTTAATCTTCTATGAAGATTACATCACCTTGTTGAGTGCTCCAACTTTTAGGAATGACATTCAATTCTCTCCCCAGTTCTCTTTCCACTTAACCTGCCTGTCCCACCAGGCAGCTCAGTTTCCATCTGGGGCTGATATATTGGAAATAGGAAGAAGAATTCACTTGGTGAGGTGATGCTTAGGAGGGGATTTTTATGCTGAGGAGAACCCTCTTGCAAAGTGGGTATTTGTGCTACTTGCATCTTGTCCTTGCTGGCAAGAGAATGAGTTCAGGGAAGAGTGCAAAATCAGAAATATGTCTGCAGTGTATCCTTGATGTAATTCAGCAGCTTGCTGCTGAAATCTGTTGCAGTCAGTGCCAGCACAACCAGCATCTCCTGGGAAGTGATATTACTCCATTCATAGATTTTTTTTGCTGATGTTTAGAAAATGCTTCATTTAATATTGCAGGTCTTGCTTGATTGAGCACCTTAGTCTCATCTTCAGTGACTTTCAATAAAATAAGTTGTTCTTTGATCTGTTATCTCTTTTCCAAATAAAATTAGCATTGGTCACCAAGTTTTGGTTCTGGGTTTCCCAGATTTCTGAGGCTTGCATTAAATCAGTTTGCTGCAGAACAGCATACTGACTGATAGCAAAGGAAATAGCTTCTCCAATCAGTGGATTGTGCCTCTAAGAATAAACTAAGCATAGAGTCTATTCAAATGAAGTTTTACAAAGGAGCATCAGACTGTAGGCTTTCATCGGGGCTCACTGTTGGTCAAAACAGCCTGGAAGCTGGGGTGGCAGCTCTAATTTTTCTAGTTTCAGCCTTAGTCTGTTTGGCCTTGCATAAAAAACTAACCTTATAGTACAGCCTTAGACAAGTCTTGTTTTTTGCAGAAGGCAGAAGCTGCCAGAGCTTATCTATGGGGCTACGTCTGGGGAAGGACTTCCACAATGTAAGACCTGGAGTGCTTATTACCCTCGGAGTTGAAATCGGATGTTACTCCCTGAGGCACAGGTCAACACGTCCGTCATGCATAGACGAGACCGTCTGCTCCTCTCAGTTGGAGAGGGATGTTATTTTCTTAAGGAGCAGGATGTTATTCCTAGAGGTCTGCCCCTTGGTAGGGTCAAGAGTAATACTTTATGGTTAATGTTTATGATTAATTTTGGCTGTGGCCTTTCTTTTCAGAATTTCTATGGTGTCAGTTCAAGTTGGTAAGGGGAAGCTTGACAAGGTTAAGGCGTGAACCATATACTCACTTTTCCTTCCAAAGTAAATACTACAACAACAATGCACATGGGAACCAAGCAGCACATTCCTAAATCAAACCATAAGATTCACACAGGGAACTAAAACAGTAGGATTCAAGAGGGTGGGGTTTTTGCTTTTTTTTTTTTTTTTTTAATCCAAAGGATACATTTTCAGAAGGATGCCTTGGGAATTAGCTCAACACAATCCCAGGAGCAAAAAGGGCAGTTTGGCATCAGATTTCTTGTGCTCACATTACTTAAAAATTGGTATTGTCTTTGCCCTTTCTCCTGCAAAAAAAAAATCTGTTAAAGTAAGGTGAAATATTCTCAGCTGTTCAATACTGCTTAAAGGAAAGGACACGCTAGCATCACAGTGTGATGCAAGTTTATTTTGAACGTATGTTAATCTTGCTTTTGGAATACATCCAGATTTTCTGCCTGGCTTTGAATAGGATCTTTAGCCTTATATGCAAGCTGTTCTCTTTTTAAGAATATTAACTCTTTTCTCAGCTTCTGGAAATTCTGATTTCTCTTCACATTTTTTACTAATGCAACTGTTTCACAATAAACTTGCAGATGGGTTTGGTTTGATACTTTAGAAGATACTTAAGACCAGAGAGATGGGAAATTTCTTTTAAAATCTCAAGGCATTCTTTTTGTTGTCAGGACATGGCGTATGAGTACAAAGAAGATGTATTATTGTGCTATTATTAAAACTTCCAAAAATATGCTACTGTATGTAAGCCGTAAAGATGATGACTTCAGAAGTGTGTACATGAAGCAGTCTCAGAAACCCACATTCAGTGATCTGCATCATCATTTTGGAATTTTGGAATGCATCACTAAAGCATAGGGGGAAAAAAAGATCATTATATGAGAGCTTCTGATGATGATTTTAAATCAGGAAAAAAAGAGAGGGCAAAATTCACATGGTGAAACACCTCCTTTCTCTCTCTAATTTTTGTCTCTTATTCATTCTCTAGAACTAATTTCTGTGGTCAGGGGCTATATCTGACATTGTGCTTTCCTTTTAAATTCAAAGAACTTTAAGAAAATTTCAAATCCTTAAAATTACTGAACTAAGTAATTCCTTAGACTCTAAGAGGAATCATGTTTTGGGAATTCATACACCTCAAACATCAAAAGCAGTGATAATTAAAATTCTATTATCCCACATCATGAATGCATGTCCTCCTCTGAATGTTTGCTTCTTATCATCTCTCAAAGACAGGGTGCTTCTGACTGCTCCAAATCACATATAAAGCTAACACTGCCAGCCTTCACAAATACTTGAATGGAAATAATAAAAAAAAAAGGGCACAGCACACTTCTGTCTGATTCATAACCAATCAATGGCACAAAACGCTGCTATAGATACTGTGAGTAGGATTTGGCAAAGAGCACACTCAAACATCATCTTGCCCTTTTTTGAGGTTAACAAGAGAAATGGAAAATAGAGAAAGAGACACCAACATTTAAAATGTTTCCCTTAACACACACACATGGTCCTTTGAAGCTCACTTCATATGGCCATTTGTGGCTCAAACTTTTCATTAAGACATTAATTCTAAATTCTCCTGCGTGACTATTTACATAATCGTACAATTCTCAGTGGTTGATTGGCACTATTAGTTATGAATCATGCGGTAGGTTTTGGCCCTGACTCTGTGACTAGTAGAGTCTGACATAAAAATTTTTAAGTGTTAATACAAATACTTATGTATGATCAATAATCTGGCTGAGAATTTTGCAGATCTATTAATGGAGTTAATTTCATAAATCATTTCAAAAGGTTTAATCATGTATTGTAGTCCTGGCATTTACAGTTTGAATAGATTTCATTATTAGTAATGAACAAATGTTGGCGATGGATAAACTTACATTCAATTAGCAAGGGTTTCTTCAACAGGGAGACAGAAAGAGAAAGACAGAAAAAAATTACAAAAAGGACACAATGCAAAAAAAAAAGAAAAAAAGAGAAAAGAATAGTCTTGTAACACTGTGATTGAAGAAATTATTCCTCAGTCACTCCTCACATTCTTTTTAAGAAGCTGCAGAGGGTTTTCATGAAGGCCCAGCATGCCTAAACAAGTTTCACTCAGAAAGAATAAGTTGTGAAAGTTAAATCACCACTCATTTCTTCTGAGGCTGTCTTCAGCTGTGATCTGTGGAGCTTTAGTTTCTCTCATCAGAGACAGAAATACAGTACTGTAAGACCAAACTTGAAAATTCCTAACTTTTCATAAGTGTGTGGAGACTATCCTGTACAAGAACAACCGCTAGTATTACTTCCAGCAGTTGCTAATACATTAACCTATATGGAAACCAGAAACTTCTGAAGCCCATACACCTGTTCATCCACTGTCATACAGAAAAGATTTGGGCACATTTATGGTTGTTTGCAAGACGCAAAAAAACCTAGAGCAAATAAAACCAATGAAATGCAGCAAACATGCAGGAAAACCAGGACTTGCAAACTGTAACTTTTTTTCATCCTTCCCCTGTTCCCCCCCCCCCCGCCCCCC
>VXAA01006036.1:274650-286963 GCA_013399115.1 Anseranas semipalmata
AACAGCAGTGAAAGGCATATCCTATTTAGCTGTCTCTGTGGTTTGTACTCTTTGCATCTGGAATCCCTTGGTTTGTTGACTCATGGTATTGGCCCTCTCAAGACCAAGGACTGCTTTGTTTGACCTGGTGTATTCATCAATATTTGCATTGTTAATTTCATTATTTTGCAAAGCACCTTGGCATGTATCTCATGAAAGAGGTTACACAAAGAAATCACCAGTCTGCTTTGATTAAAGTTTTCTCAGAAGTTAATCTCAAATTCTACTGTCATCAGCTCATTGGCTTTTAAATTATTTCAATAACTACAGTATTCCAGGTTCTAATATTGATTTTGTGCTAACTATCCTTTCCTGAAACAATGGATGTACGAAATTTTCACTATACATTAGTGAAGTATATATATATTTACATTAGATCTATGGCTGGATCAATTTCTTTGGCCATATAAATACCATAGCCTGTGTTAGAGGGGTGTGTGTGCGTATATATAATAATAGACAAATGCATATATATATATGCATATTTATAAACAAAATAATTTAGGAATAATTGCATGCTTTTATCTACAACTTTAAGCCATAGATAAATTGCTGTAACATCTATAGGTATGAAACGGTGCATCTCTGAAATTACTGAATTGTATAAATCTTATCTGCTTATTAATTATAAGCAGACAATTTGACAATTACAGCATTTAACAGTAGTCTACCATAAATTCATTCTGTATTTATGCAATAACACTTTTCAACAACTCTAAAGGTGAAATACACTAACAATGAAATAATGAAGAATTCTACAGCATAGAAAAAAAAAAGTTTTATATCTGATTACAGCTTTGTATGTTCAGAAGAGTAGCATTTATTTTAGAACTGCAGGATTGGTCCAACTATTTTGGACTTCTATTCATCTTTGGTGTTATTACACAGGTTTATTCTTGGAAATTCACTTTATCTGATGTGTTTGCTTCCTTGCATGTGGTACTTCTTCCTCAGAATAACTGCCACAGCACTATCACAAATACTGCTCTCTGAGATCTTATGAGATACTGAAAAAATCCTGGATACCATAAAGCATAAAGACAGTTCAAGAACTTTAGGACTCCTACATTTCTTTTAGAGTAAAACTTAGGCTCTCGATGAACACTAGATCATGTGGATAAAGAAAAATTTGTCATCTGACATCTTGACATATCAGTAGAATTCCAAGCAAAGAAGCTTATAACATGTCTTTTCAGCAGTACACCATTTCACTGTGTTAAACGATCAAGACACTAGACAATAAAAAATAAGAGAATGAAGGACAGCAAGTGTCTCTCTAAGTTGGACTGCATTGGCTTAGCTAGTTTTAATTAGGATGATCTAACTCATTATACATGTGGTTTAACGGTTCAGTGTCTATCTAGATAGTTCTAACATGATCATTATTGTGGTAACTTAAGCATCTGTCATATCTTCCCAATACCTGTGTGTCCCTTCTCTTCCACAGAAAGCTGACTGTAAACAGTTCTTCACATTTGGTTAATGCCTAAATCTTGGTGATTATTTCTATCTAGCATCTCCAATTCATTCACACAGCTGAAATCCTTGTTCAGGTTCTTGTCCACTTCAGTCTCAATACAGATTCTCTTCTGTGATGAGAAATGCAGCTTTTCAAATAAAAAACACCAGTGTGTCACGGTCATGTCACTGTAGATTTGTTGAGTATCTCCACTGATTCCCTCTTTTTAACTTGTTTGTCATGATTTTCAAGGTCCTTCATAGCGTATCTTTAGTTTTATTCTCTGTTGACACGATCACTCCAACCTCTGATTGGCTAAGGGTCACAATTTTCAAACACGCTTATGCTGTTTGCAGAAACATTTATTTTTTTTTTTTATTTTTTTTTTTTTTGTGATGCATGATGCCAAAACCCCTTCAAAAAATGGCTAAAATATACCAGTCTTCAGAAAGTTGCCGAGCATCCTGGCAAAGCTGCTTCCAGTTTCTGTACTCCCCTAATGGTCAGTTTCTGGATGAAATTACTCTATAATTTTATCTATAGATTGCAGCTGTTTCCTAGTCTGACTTTAGAGAAACTGAAAAAAAAAACCAAAAACATCTGTAATGATCTACAGTAAGGTTTTCTAGGCTATCAGTCTAGAGTAATACAAGTAGCAGTAAAATATAGATAAAATGATAATGTAATTTACAGTTTTTTTTTTTTCTTAGATAATGGAGCCCAAATATTAGTGTCTGGAGACATGAAAGATACATCCTTTGAGGCACTCTTTTAATACTATATTGTTGGCAGCATGCTTTGATTTATTGAAAGTCATTTAAGAGTTTTTCAATATTATGTATTTGGAAATGTGACAAGTTGCCAAAAGTAGCATGAGAACTAAAAGAAATCCACATACCCAGAAACCTGTGCAAATTGTTTCAGACACAATCCCCCCAAACATTTATTAAAATATCTTCAACAAATTTACATCTGTAACCTACTTATTTTAATGCTTTGCAGATCTCCAGAATATCATGTATCTTTTTAACAAGTGCACTGAATCTGGAATATTAACTGGATCAGTAGAGTAATAAAAAAAAATATATTTAGACAATTATTCAAACAGAGAATCCTACAGTATCTCAACAATATATTTTACATACAAATTTTAAATATAATTGATAAGATGAACAAAAATACTGAGGAGGAAAATATAGTCTTTTATTTACAGACAATAGTTCCTTAAGAATTTAGTTTAAAAATAAATACTCCATTCCATTACAATAACTTTTACAAAGTTAATCATGTGCACATTTTGTTTTTGAGAAAATTAAACTTTCTGTTACACAGTAGAAATACACACAAACACATATGTAATTACAATGTGTAGGGGGGAAAAAAGCACCTGAATCTATTTAGCTTATTCTTTTTGGACATTTATATTATATTTAGTCAAGAACTACTCAAAGGACTTCAATTCCTGAAAACAAAATACTAAACCATACCAATATTCCATTATTTTTGCAGTACATTTTGTGGGATGAAAAGTGAAAAGTTGAGCTCAATTCAAATGACAGCAAATATATTACTGCTGAGTGTATGTGTTAACACACAGGCAAAACTATGATTTTATTAAAGCAAATCACATACAGACATGAGAGACTAAACCCTGTTATGTCTCTGAAACTTGCTAGGTACACACAGAATATTAATAACATTGCTAGAGAATTTGCTATTTTGCTATGTCTTCAAAGAGAAGTTGAAGAGCCAAAAAGGCCTGTATTTTGATGTTTTTGAGTCAAATGGAGAGAAGAGAGGGAAGAGTACCAACAACAATAATGTTCAACAGTGCAACTATTCAACTCAAATTGATTGGAAAGAAAAACAAAAAAAAAATCTCAAAATAACTAAATAGAAGTTGAAAATCATACTATAATCCTACTAAAAACACTTTCTAGAGGCCAACTCTGATTCCTCCCAAAATAATCTTTCTTTATTTTTGCTTCCTATAACATTGAATGTGGCTAAGCTTTTAGCTTTGTACTTCAGAGAGTAATAGCTGAGTGGTATTCTATATGAAATGACAGGTTGTATTTTCAAAATCAAAACACTGGAGTTTAAATCATCTTTTCAAAGAGACTGGGGCATTTAGAAGCCTAAGACTCACTGAATGATTCCAATGTGTTGAAGTTACTTTTGAAATTTAGATGTGGCCTTTTTATGTTGCCCTGCATGATATTAAAATTTTACTCACTCTGCTCTCACAGTACATATGGTTTGCTTGTGATTTTGTTGGAAAGAGACAGCTTTTGTTCTATACCTGAAAAACAGTGTCATTATAACAAATACATATTTAAAAAAAACAAAACAAAACAAAACAAAAACAAAAACCAGAAAACTATAAAAATGCATACTGCCAGTCATCAGCTGGGCATTCACAGCTTTGCTGAGGACTCATACAAGAAATGGTACTTTCCCCACTCTGTAAAGTCCTTATCCAATTTCACCTGGAGCATGAGCTTTACCTTCCTTTGCAAGAGATATCAGTGACATTTCAAAACCAGTGCAATATGACAAGTTCTGAACTTGACACCTGAAAACCCTCTCCAGTCTCTCCCTTTTTCAAGCTATATGCAGAGGAAACTATGTTGTTCAGGCTACAGTAGCTAGCAGATGGACCTGCTGAGCACGCACACCGATTATTTTACCTGACTAGTACTCAAGGCCGCATAAAAGCTTGTCCAAGACAAGCTGTCTTGAGTATCTGATATAATATTGTCTCTTAATTAAACTAACAAAACCCCAACACTTCAATAGGAAGTTATGTGAGGATGGACTTCTTCAAATCAAAATCAACTTGAAAGAAAGTGTGAGCTTTGTATCTTTTTTAACGGCATTTTTACCAATCTCTTTGTTTTCAGGTATGTTTCAGTGTCCCTTTATTTGGCTCACTGATAAGTGATGAAAATATGTATAAAGCATAATGCCAAAGACACTCAGAATTCTCATATCACAGATACTTTTGGTCTAAAATAGAGCAGAAGTCTTGATTACATAATTAAATGCACAAGTTCTGCCTCCTAGTCAAGAGAGAAAGGCTTTCTCAATGTAAAATAGTAAGGAACAGAAATGCATGAAAACATTGTACTGATTATCTAACCCTTTGAAACTGAGTTGTTTAGGTGAATTACTAAGGTTCAAATCATGATCAGTAAAGCTGAATAAATCTTTACTGTGGTTTGGAAGCTAACTGCCCTCTCCTCACCCAATAGTTGATATTTTCCTGGACCTTTAGCAACTAGTTCTGTGACTTTACTTTTGATAAAACAAGGAGTGGGGAATAGGGCAGGAGTTCCTCAGGCCAGTTTGTTGAATTTGAACATTACAGGGAATCTTTAAGGAATGGGATTCATACCTGAACCTTTTAATTTCTTTACAGACTCCCTAAAACACATTGGACTGTAACACAAAATGAACAACTGGAATGAAAAGGAATCAGAAGTATTGTTTTCACGCAGAATGGAAAACAAAAACAAAACAAACAAACAAACAAAAACAAAAACAGTTTTATTCCTTCACCTTCCTGTCAGATTTGAAAGTATAGAATAGAACTGTGATCTTGCTCTATTTTGCTTCATGATGAAATGGTATAGTCTCGAATATCAGTAATGACAGAATCTGGCACCATCATTTACCCTAAGCTACAACTACTGGTTTATGATTAGACTAGGCTGAGAACTCAGGTGGTGTGGCAGCTAAATTCTTCTTACCCCTAGGAAAATACGAAGATTCCTGTCCGGACAACACTGGGAAACCTGAAACGCAACTGCCTGTCAGCACCTTGTTAAAGAATCTCTCAACAGTTTTCATTGTAGTCAATGTTTTAGTGGTCATAGCACAACAAAAGAGTGAGAAAATATACATAATTCTGTTCATATTAAATTATATGAACAACAACAACAAAAACCAAAAGCACAGGCACAGAATGAAATTCATATATGAATGCAGAATTTCAGAAAATCTATATAGCCTAATTAAAGAATACATACAACTACCATACAAAATTTCTGCTATTTCAGAAAAGTCTTCTAGCTTCTACTTTAATTTGGAAATATAACGATGATCTCTTTCTCCTTTGAAAATTTGAAAAATCCCTTGACTGTATTTTCCAGTCCCCCTTCCAGCAGTCCCCGGGGCAATCTTGGCTCAGGGAATTGAACTGCAGTGTAACTCCACAGCAGCCATGGTTTTAGGAGTTGATGGCCAATGGCAAAGATTCCATGCAAACAGCCTCATCCTCCATCCTCCATAAGCTCCCAAAGCTCCGACACCTTTTGAGGCAGATCCCAACACAGAAAAGAAATCTATGTCCTATACTGGGACAGCTCAGGATAAACCTCATGACAAGATTCAAAAAGAGATTTTGTTCAGTTCCAGGACCCCATAATGTCCTCTAGAGATATTTTTAACTGTGGGCCACATGAATACTTATATATGTAAAATTACTTGTTTATATAAGCACTTACAGTAACAGCCTCTATAAAAAGGCTTCATATTTCCTCAATATTAGATTGTTGAAAATTAAATTGAGGTGATAAAGTATGAAATGAAATTAATTGTAAGCTGACATCTGTTCTAAAGTGACATCTGGCAGAAACAAAACAGAAAGGGCAATGTTGTTCTACCTTATGGGAAAGCTTATGCTACTTGATAATCTCCTCCCAAGAAAGTGGTACATTCTTGCTCTAAGATATCTGTTCAGTATTTTCATTGCTCCTTAAAACAAATGCTCTGTCATACCTACTGCTTACATTTTACAGAGGCCCTAATTCAAAAGTCTGAATTCTATGAGGTAGTGCTCAAAATCATTTACTGCCTGTTGAAGCTCGCCAGTTCACTAGAATTACTGCAGGTTATCTCAGGCAAAAATATTGACTGTAAGGTTTTATTTACATCACAGGGTGAAATTCATCCACCTTGAACAAAGCTTGCATAGTTGGCCCTTGTGCAGTGCATCAAATAGAGCTTAGTGGGTGGAAATAACTCTCCCACAAAAATCACAACACAGTGATGTTGCAATACAAAATATATCCAGACCTAACAGGGGAATAATAGTACTGACCATCTTCAGTAGAAAAGAAACCTGTTCCTTTTCCTCTGTTGGCTTGTTTTTACTTGGCAAGAGGTAACCTTCTTTTACATTCTAAGAATGCACACACTTCCTGCAAGTAGGTCTAGGTAGAGCTCTGGGGTAAGAGTAAACAGGGCACTGTGAAGGACCCCTGCAGAAGGCAATCATTTTAAAAGCTATTTAAAGATGTCTGAAACTATCTTTCATGAAAAACTAGTTTTAAAAGGGATCACTAGACCCTCCAGCAACATCTTTTTATACCAAAATGCACAATTTCTTTCTAGTGCTGTCTTTTCCCTCAAATGTACTGAAAGTGTTAAAGAGTTTAGGTGTACTGGATTTTCAGCAAGTGAAAAAAAATCGTTTTCAGTAACAGTTCTAAGAAGAAGCTTTTTGGAATTGAAAAAATTGGAAAAAGGGAAAAAGGAAAAAAAATAAAAAGGAAAAAGGAAAAGGGAAAAATAGAAAAATAGAAAAAAGTTTTTTTCAGACATTTTGAACAAAAAAATATCATAAAAACAAGTATTTTTGAAAAGTTCTACCATTTTGCTTGCATATTTTGAACTTTATATCTCTGAAACAATTGCATAAAATTGTTACGTTTCAAACCATATTGTGCAGTGGAATTGTTGGGTAGTGATACTAGCAGGTCATATTTAAGAATTCATCAAAAGGACAGACTGTTACATACATTTTACATGATGTTAGCTGTACCCAAGTTAAATTCCTGTGCATATTCTCAGAAATGTTGATAAATGCTAAGGAACTAGGATTTCTGTGATTCTGGAATTTCACATTTTGAAATCTAAAGTGACAGTTTTCTCAGACTTAGCTTGAGGATCTTTAAAACAGTGTTGAATTCCACAGCATATAAATTTGCTATCTCTATTCTACACCACACTATTTTCTGTGATTTACAAAATCACAGCAAAGAGGTCTTCTAACTTGGATAAGAACTTTTTCATTAAAGAAGAGAAAAAAAATACTATTTTATTGGGTGTTTTGACATCTAGATTTTTCTGTCAAGAGGGACTATTTGAACCGTCAAGTCAATGGATATGGGATTCCACTCAGCACATCTGAACTGAGTCCAGTAATTTGCATTAGACTACATCAACCTTTCAGAAAGATGTTCCATCCTGATTTGAAAGCATCAGAGAAGAATGGAGAACCACTGAAATTAATGGAGTAACCACAACTACCTTTGCTAACTTCTTTCAGTGGTTAACTAGCTCCATTACTAATAGTTTGGAATTTATTTCTAATTTTAATTTCTCTTCTGGTTTTAATTTTCAAACTTTTTTTTTTTTTTTTGTGTGTGTGTGTGATATTTTTCCTTGCTGGCTCAAGGAGCCACTTAATTCTTAATATCTTCTCTCTTTGAAGCAACTTATTAACTACAATCATTTTATCTCTTCACATTCTATCTTCTTTACACTTATATGCAAATACATAGGCTTATCTTCATAAGAAGAATGCCAAAGAGAACTCTCCAGCCCTCAAATCCTGAAATCCACTATGAGAAATTAATAAACTCTAAAGGAGTATAAATTTAATAAATAATGAGTGAGATCCATAACAAAATTAAACAAGATCCAGACAAGGCCAAGAATGAGCAAAAACTAGATGGATATGATTTTCTGACACTGTAAGTTTAGCCTGGTGCCTAAGCACAGACTACAGAGCTGGATTTTCAAAAAACACATTGATGCTGTAATGAGATTAATATTTCTAACTTGTTTGGGTGTTTCAGAAATTCCACACCCACCCAAGATTAAGGCATCCATTTTTAAGATAGTGACCTGAAGCAATGAGGAAACGGCACCATTAAGTAAGTAAATACAGTCTTCCACTGCCCCATACTCATCAGGTAGGAAAGATGCTTAGATCTGAGAAAGAAATTGCTACCAATTTACTAGAAAATCAGGGCAATAAGAATCCTGTGCATCATATGGAAAACAAACATTTTGTTCATGTTTCATGTAGAAAACAATTAGACTGGTCAGAGATACTCTGGCTGTTTATACCTGGTTGGAGGAATATCCTCAGCAATTCAGAAAGTTTGAAATTCTGTGTAAACTTCATCCTTCCTAGAACTGCTGATGTTCAATTATTTTTCTCTCTGCTTTCTGAATATTCCATCCATTGTACTTTTATTTTTCATATGTACAGAAACTGAAGAACATACAGTTTCTGTTTTGTTGAAAAAAATGTCTAAGTTAAATACCAAAATATATATATTATTCAACTTATACACTTACAACCCTAAAATAAAGCACATGGTACAAAACATGTAAGTCATGGCAAAACACGGGTAGTTCTCACATATTAATAAAAACACCATGAAAATATAATTTATACTGTCAAAATATCTCAAAGACGCTAAAAGTCCTTTCATTTTACTATCAGTAAGCGGTAACATTGTAAATACGTTAAACAACACTTCACAAATTAGAGATTTAATCATCTAAATTGAGTTCTTCCTAAATATATAAAAATCAGCAATGTACACCATTTTTTGTGTAATAAGTACCTACTGAGCAACATGGGTTTTAATAGTGCTTTGCTTAACAGACTGTAAGAAGCTTGGCAATAATAGGACAGTAAACAAACAAAACAAAACAAAAATTCTCAAGCCACATCTACTTTGTGGTCGCAGAAGTCAATTCTGTGTAGTGTAGAGGTATTTTAAATTAACTAGCTTGGAAAATGGTAACTGTCTAGCTGCGGTTGGTTGCCTTAATTTAGTCCACCCTTTACTTCTACTTCCTTGACAACAATGTACCAGGCAACAATGTACCTTGACAAACATGTACCAGAGACTTCTGTTCCCTTCCCACCTTTTTATTTTCTTTCTTTTCCCTTTCTGTCTTCCTTTTCTTCACCCCCAAATTAGAAAGCTGAGGGTAAAGTCAGGCACCAAACTGAATTTAAGCTTAAAACATAACTTTTGGTGACACTGGGTGACCTCAGGATGAGTGCTGGTTGATGCCTATTTGTTATGTCTGTAGCACCTAAACATTTCATAATTAAACAGCTTACATATATACATAATATCTGTTAATATCTCTTCTCTAATCCAACAGTTTAGTTAAGGTCAGCAGTTACACCATTAGTCATTGTCTGACGACACCTCTGGGTACCACTAGGGGTGTCACTGTGATATTTAGCTGATGAATTCCACCCAAGAGTCTTAAAGTCTTGAGTAAGAGAATGAATCACATGGTGCAGATGAACTTTTTTCTACTTCACTTAAAAACAGTACAACTAGTAGTAGACAATTTAAGTCATGAGTGAAATTGTAATCTGAATCTTGAGCGAAAAATCGATACAACTGGAGATAAGGAAGAAACAAGCCTCCATGCTACATAAATTTTGGAGACTTCTGAAAAATAACCTAAATTCTTAAAACTTTGGCAACTTAACAATCTGAAAAAAAGAACTATAAATCTGATCAAGGAATGCTTTACATCAAAAATTTTAATTTTAATCCCTTTTTATATACATTTTTCAACATTTCAAAATGAAAAGTTAGTTTGAACTGAAAAATGAAACTTCATATATAGAAATTGTGAAACAAGCTATTTCAATAATTTAAAAACTTCTTTCCATAATATATTTCTAATGAGAATTTTCAAGATCAGTCCTTTTTCACATACAGTGCTACTCTCATTGATTAGTATTCCAAATAAAACATTTCACTGAAAAATTTCCAATCAAGTCAAATGGCAATAAACACTATCTTCATGACAGATAGAAAACCGTATCAAAACCCAACAGCTGTTTGCTTAAAGACTCATCAGAATTGCCTTGCTTGCTGTTGTTCTTTGGTTATTATAAACATTATTGCTCCTGTTGTTTACCACTAATAATATTGAAAATAAATGTACTTTACCTATTTGGTGGAAGACAGAAAACTTGGAATCATAGAGTCAAAACTTAAATCTTTGGAATTTATTTTTCTGCAATGGCAATAGTGGAACTAAAACTTAGTTTATTTTTGTTAGTCTGTTATTGACTGTTTTCAGAAGAATTATGCTTATACTTCTCAAGTATATCCATAGCAGATAGAAAATTCCAAAACATACCAGGTAATCTTGATTCCCTTATTTTTATCTATGCAAAAATGACAGAGAGACTCATTTGAGAAACTTGCAATATCTTCAGGCTACATTCATGAATTGGAAGGGGGAGTCTCCACAACTGCTGTTTTCCCTAATAAGTGTTCACTTCTACCGATGACTTTGTCTCATGTGTATCCTTTTCCATCTAATAAGTCAAAGGACTAACGCCTTCCCCCCATTATTTTTTGTACTATTTCCGTTTCCTAATTTATCTTGCTAACCAATTTCAGATACCATTATCAGAAAGAAGGGGATTTCTCTTTTATGGACAGAAGCAGAAGCATATTTTCTCCAGTTCATTGTTCCTATTTATAGGCCATTACAATGCTTGTATTTAACAGTCAATTTTCTGTTTTATGTTAAATTAACTTCTGCTTTAAGATCTCTCCTTCTAAGAGTCTGAATCCTTAAAATGCAGTAAGAATCTTCAAGTAACAGTGGATATTTGGTAGATTTTTTTCAGGCTCTGCTACTTCACAGGCAATGGTTACAATGTTACAGGGTGACAGCAAGACTCTTACTTCTTCCTCAAGTTTTACTTTTAAAATTATGTATATATGCTGGATACAGTCTTCATATAAATATAGCAGGACAAGACCAGGCTGCAAAATATATTTTAGAGTGAATTATTAATTGTTTAAAAGAAAGCTTTCAATAGAATTGAAAGCTAGAGATTAAATGGCAAATGTATAACTTCATGGAGAGCCATTATTATATTTTAGTTCAATGAATAATGACTAATAAAGACATCATTTTATGGAATCGGTAGTTTCAACATACACTGAAATAAAAATATACTTTTTTATGATTTTTCTTTTGGAGCTCAGAATTTAGGAAATGTTAAGTTAAAACCATAAAAATAATGAATCAGTTATGCCATCAATCACACAGCTAAAGAATTTGAAACTATTCCTTCTCATGTGCAAAATATTGCTTTCATTTCAATGTGTGGCATAAGCTGCAGCTTCTATAAAAATATTTATAGTAAAATACAGAATAAATCTATAATTACGTTTAATCAATTTTAGAAAGATGCATCCAATGCTCAGACACTGTAAAATTACTTACTGCTGAAGTAAACAAAAAAATATGGTGTAATAGTCCTTTGTGAGCTGAACGGCATATTTGCTCTAATCTACACAAAGCCCTGTAAATAACCTACAGGTTGTTAGTCATTACTTAACCCAGCATCCAAAATTCTCATTTTAGCTCTTCCATATTATTGCATTACACATAGAGTACTCTAAATAACCATTAGCAACCAGATGCATTTTAAGCAATGTAAGGAAGAATTACAGAAAATCATTCTGAATTCACAAGTAAAAAACATCTTAGAATTCCTTCTACTGAATGTACAAACCCCTTAGAAGGAACTGAAAAATCTTAAGTGGATTGTCTTGGAACAGATCAGCAAAGCAGAATTCAATAGCTAACATAAGGTGCTCCCTGGGCCGTGGCTATAGTAAAGCATGATGAAAGGTATTAAGACACTATTATTTTCATCTTTCTTCTTTCAGTTGGCAGTCACACTGGCTTCCTTCTGACGTAGTCTTTCTTTCTGTTGTTAAAAAAAAAAAA
>VXAA01006036.1:286992-331337 GCA_013399115.1 Anseranas semipalmata
AAAAAAAAAAAAGAGCTTTATTATCATTCTTTCCTCTAATTTTCCATCTGCTCTCAAGTTGCCATAAGCATGTTGTCTAGAATACTGAGAAGTACTAAATGAATCACAGCAGATTAGGGTTTTCCTTAATTAAAACAAAAACAAAAACAAAAAAACTCTCCTGAAGCACTCAAGGAAGGCTCACAACCAGTTCATTACTTACTGTAGGGAAACTAAGCTTGCTTTAGCTACACACCTGTCAAATACTGTGTGCCTTTAAAAATAGCCAGACAAATAAGCAGCTCTGTGAAGACTAGTGCAGCTAGAGAAAACTAGATACATTTCTCATGTGACTCTTAATACCTTCTCTTGTCCAGAATGGTTTCTGCTGACATCAAGACTCTAATTTAGCATTAGGTAGATTATGTTGTCTAAGGACCTCTTCCCAAGCAAGTTTAGTCATTTGTATCTCTGCTGCCTGCCCTGCAACTGATACGCTCTGTTGGGAATGGAAATAATATACAGATTCCTTCATGTACACTTCCTTCCCTTAGTCTCTTGCATCCCACAGTTTGAGAAATGTGACTCTAACCTCTTTGCTTTGCACAAAGATAAAAACCTGTTTTATCTACAGTGTACATTATTAGTGCTCCTTTTGTGTCCTATCAAAAAAAATGGGAAACAGCAAGGAACAAAATGGGGATTTAATCCCTTCTACCACTATTCAACAGAGCAAACAACATTTTGTAAGGTTTTGAAGAAAAGATGACACTTGTCCACTATACAGTGAGCCCCAGTGCACTACATAGCATGAAAGAAAATACAAGAGACTTTAGTGGCAGGGGGGAAGAAACCAGAAAAGCAGCTCTCATTGTATTTTGTTATCTAAAATAGCAGAGCCATGTTTAGGCACATCTAAACTAAGCTTTAACCTTAACTATTGGACTACTATAGGGCATAAGCTTAAAGACTTTTCTTTGGGAAGAATAACGACCTGCTATGTTCAAACTGACAAAGCATACTATATCACACTTCAACAAGAAATAAAAACACCATCATCCCGAATGACAAGAACAGTGTCTCAGAAAACATTCTGAATGTCATGCTGAGAAACACATCATACCAGGCTAGCTGTAGGATTGATTTTCTTTGTTTCAACTTTCTTCTCTGCAGTTAACTTGCTTACTGATTGCTGAGCCACTTTAATTCTGAAACAAAATACGCACAAAAGACATTGTTAGGTTCAAAGAAATTAAAACTGCTCTAGGTCTGCTTGTTACATACTCTACCTGTAAGAAGCATCACCACCAACTTTTTTAGGCACATTAGCCAAACAAAATGCTAATTACTACTCAAAGGCTTCATGAAATACCAAAAAGTAGAATAGAGTACATTTTTAACTGAAGAGAAAAGCAAAAGCAGTCTGTTTGCATTGCTCACTGAAAATCCCACAAGGCAAACAATTTCTCCCTTCTTGCAGGATCGGGGTTTTATGGAATATCTTTCCCACCAAAACAGCTGCAGTATGAAGGCAAGAAGATACTCCTCTGGAAAAAAAAAAAAAAAAAAAAGCTAGCTGGCTAGACCTTTTGTATACATAGAATACACTATTTTAGTAGGCCATTTGCCAGGCTACACATTTTATTTCCTCTGAAAACCTTGAAGTGAAAGCATCAGCCATTTTTTTCTTTAATGTTTTCTCTGTTGCTTTGCATGGAATCGCCTGGCCAATCTCACTGAGCTGGTGATAGAAGGACAGGCAAATTAGAAGAGGTTCTTGTCTACGGATAGTTAAGGCAGTTTTGTGTGCAGCTACAGACCAGTCTACTAAAAGCACTACTGAGATCAGGGGAAAGAAGAACACAGATCTGATTCCATTGTTTCTATTCTTGACTTTGCTGTTAGTGTCTTGCAGACCCTAAATCCCTTGTTTCTGTTGGGATTTAATGAGAAGAATCTAATCAGAAGTTTTATCAAGAGGAAAAGGAGAAACAGAATTTAACAAAAAGGGATTTGATTCTCCCCTTACAGACGGAGGAAAGGGCAGGGGAAATTATGTGCTAAACAGTGATAAAAAGGAAAGAAAATTCTTGGCACTCCTGAGACAGGCTCTGGCCAGCTATCAGTGCCTTTAAAATGCTGATGCTATAGACACCTACTTTACAATTCTATATGCAAAATGCAGAGGGAAAGAAGTTGCAACTGAGTTTTTACAAGCAAGAACTCAGCAACCCAGTTTTCACTACTGCACACAAAATCAGTCTTTTATTATAAACAACACATTTCTTGGCACTCTGGAACTGAAAAATTGTATTTTCTTCTCTTATTTAATTTTTCCACTAGTAGAAATAATTGCTATGGCCAGTCAAAAAGTATTTAAAATACCATGTCCAGTTCAAACCACTTTTGACACACTCAATTTTTGAGGAATTTTGGAAGAAAAGCAAAAAGGAAAGTGGATTATAGCTGCAATTACTGATATGTATTTCCTTGCTGTAACACTAGCAGCAAAACAGATTCTGGACATCTTTTTAAAAATACAGAACACATTCATAAGTTCCTCATTGTGTTTATCAAAGTTCAGTGTTGGAAACTAACATTCCTTGTCTGAGGTATGCATTTTAGAAGCTTCTACTGGGTAGTTATCGGTGTTGTCTCACTTTTCAGTGCTTAAGAACAGCAGGAAACAGTTACACTACTTTTAAGTGATCTTATTTCCAACTCTGTTTAACTACAACATTGATTCAAGCTGTAAGTACACCCTCAAATATGCCAATATGAAATAACTATTCTGTACATTTTTAAACATATCTGCACTCTTTTTGAATCTTAATTAGTTTTCCCTGTGTCTACAAGTAAACAACTAAGCTGCAGCATACCATTCCATGTTTTTACAATGTTTTGTTAATCAGTACAGTTTGCTTCTTTATGATAGATGACAGCAGCCACTGGACAGCATGCTATTCCTCATAAAGTTTATGCAAAGATGATCATGCATTTCAAGTGACAGTATTAAGGTTCAGCACAATCATATGGAGGGATCAATTTCTAAACTCTTCCCTATTTCCATCACATTTTTCTATTCTATCACATTCTCTCCAGTCTTAGGAGTGTCTTCTGAATAACCTTTAAATGTTTGGAGTCCACATTTTCATCTGAAGGCAGAATTCTAGGGATTATAAACTTTTGGACTTGAAAAGAAAATTATGCTTGTCATTGATTTAGGCGTAGCTCTGTGTATTTTATTCTATATTTGCACCACTTCCAGGAAATCTGGAATTTTTTAAATAGAATGAATAGTTTGGAATACAGAGTAAAAATAAACCAGCTCACTAACATGATTTGAATCATGTGATATTTGGCTCATAAAAATGACAGACATTATATATTACACTCTGGTCTCCTAGGGAGAAGAGAAATCACTTCGTTAACATATGACTGATAAGATTAGCAGGCATTCTCGGAAACGTAAGTGCATAATTTAAAATGAATGCAATTCTCTGGGATTTTTTAAAGCTTGGTTTTAACAAAGCAGTTAGCTCAGTAATTACAACAGCGAAGCACCCACACTGCAAAGCTGTCTAATAAATAAAAAAAAATTCTTTATTAAACACGGGTAGGATACTAGAACTGGCTATTGTGTCTGGAAGCACCATCCTTGAAATGAGAAAAATGAAACAGTATGAAAGCCATCCAAATTCAAAATCATAAATTCATCTAATGGAAGAAGTCTAATCTTTTTATTCCTTTCCATTATTTCACTTTCATGAAAAAACTCTAGACGTGAACGTGTCAATTTTAATTGCCCATTAAAAGTTATCATAGCCTTCCATCAAAACTTAAAAACACATACAATATTCTTTATCCTCATCTAAAATGAACGTGTGCACAACATTTGTCTGATGCTGTTACCAAAACAGGTAAGTAAAAACAAATCACACGCTTAAAAACCAGTTATCTAGTGACTAGACAATTTTTGTTAATAAAACTTTGTTATGCCTCTTCTCTGTTCATTCTGTTTTTTTTCTACTACCTTTCCTTACCACAAATAGAAGTAATTGCCCATTTGTACAAATCATATAATAGCATAACATTATTTTGAAAAACTTTTCAGTAAAATACTAAAAATTAGAAGTATATTAAAATTAGAAGTAAAATTAGAGATAAGGTAAAGAAAGAACAAAACTACATATAAAATACATTTGAAAGGATAGAACTAAACTACCAATTATTTTATCATGTTTTCTTAGACATACATTATGTTATTAACCAATCTGCAAACATATCACACAACATGCTACTACTTTTAATTAGCTTAAAATAAACCAGTAAATGTATTATAAAGTTCTTCAAGGTAGTAGACTAGTTTATGAGAATTTTTATAGATGTAAATTGTTTAACTTCTTATAAAAGTATAACATTCCCGAGCTACTTTTAATTCTTCAGCAATTACTTGTTCAAAGTCAGTTTGAAGTAAAACAAAAGCTAATTGACAAAGTCAAAATGTAAGGTAAACAAATATTCTGTTAAATTTCCCTTCTTTCTTGTAACTGAAGTTATATTAGATGATAATGAAGGCAACCAATTTTAACATTATATACTTCATAGAAATTGGATGAAAAAGAAAATAATTTTTGAAAATAGAGGGAATGCCTTGAAGTCTTGTGTTAAATACAAGGGCCAACAAAATGTCTAAAGAAGACTTTTAAAAACATTACTGAAACATTTACTGTAGATTAACTAGACTAGGTAGTTTCTTAGTGAAACTAAGGGGTTTACAGTTTGTAAACTAAGGTTTACAAAATATGGGCTTAAAATGGTTACTCACTTCATCTTGCAACTTGAGCTCATTTGTTACTTAAGTATTACCTGAGACACCACTCATAAGTTGGGAGAGGATGCAGAATCTTATGTAGTCAAAGGGCTCCCTAGGGAGGTGGGGAAATCATTAAGATAGTACAATAACTAGCAGGAAAGACAACAGGGACTGATACACTCTCTAGATTTAGGAAAGTTCAATTAATATGCATAATTAGTCTGCCAAGAGTCTCCTCAAGAGCCTTATCCTTGAGAAACAGTAGCAGAATCTAGCACTGAGACAGAGCTTCACAATTTTCAACTTGCAGGCACAGACTGAACAACATGAACCAAGCATCCCACCAACCACTATATACCCCTTTCTTCTGAGTTTTTGTGGTGTCAACTGATGCGCATAGGAGCAGCTCACATGAACAGAGCCATGACCATGAGGGGGAGTTTGGAGACGTGCAAAGGAACAGACTCAACAAAAAGATATATTTTTTCTTCCTGTATCAGTATAAAATAGCATAGACAGACACATTAGCCTAGCCATGTTTGAGAGATTTCCTAGAAGAGAAATTTGGGATGAATCTAACAGATGTGAAACAAAGGAAGAAGAAAGGGGAATAAAGATGTCAAAAGAAGGATACGTAACACATAAAGGCAAGGGATAGAAGTGTGTAGTAAAATACATAAAAGAAAGAAAAAAGTGACAAAGACACTTTTGAACAGAGTGCATTACAGAGTACGAAGAGCCCAGAAAGGACAATAGAACAGCTGAACTACAATACAGAGAAAAAAAGCTGTGCAGGTGCTAATTCAGAAAGCAATAACAGGAGGCGGTCTTCCCTCCTTCCCCAGAATATAAAAACATTTAGAAAGGTAAAAGCATTATTTGTTCAGTACATCTTAATTATAACATGACTATAGATCCTTCTTAAGCTGATACAACACATCAATAACAATGATAATAAGTTTATCTTCCATAAATAGCTTGGAGACCATGCAATTCAAGGGGCAGAACAGTCTAAGCATGACTAATTACAAATTTGGAAAAAGATCTTCTTACAGAGGAAACAGCAATGCCTTGTCTTTACACAAAACAGCTGAAGATTTACTTCTGTCAGGGTCACCTCAGTGGAGACCTGCTTTTCTAATGCATATTTTATAATCTTCTCAGTAAAGGAGGCAATGAAATCATAGATATTCCTCACACGTTGTGTTTTGGGCAGCATTAATCGGTGAATGACACAACCTAGGTCTACTTACCATTCCAAGACATTAAACACTAATAGCTTTTGGTGTTTCAGTGTGTTTCAGATGAGAAAAAAGAAGAATTAAGGAATGCAAGTCAATTAAGCTTTGAAATCTGATCAGCTGCAACATGGATGCGTTCAAAAGAAACATTACTCTCATTCAGGAGTGAGCAAAAGAGGACAATATACCCTAATGAATAAAGAAGGTGTGGTGTCAACTGTAATACTGAGCAGTATAGCACAGTACCACACAATATGGAAAACAAAACTGAATGAAGTGATCAAAACAACATATTTTTAATTAGGGGAATCATGACTCCAATATTGTATATGGATCTTTACTATAATCAGTGAGAATATATACATTTTTTTCCTGCCTCTGTGTGGCAGGTGTTGGCTTCCCCTGCAAACTGGATGCAAGTCAGGCCTCTTAAATTAGAAGATATTAGTGAAAAATGAAAATATAATTTTTATTCAAAAAGATTTTAAATCTATTTTATAACTGGAACACAGAAACTAAACCTAAATATAAGGTTGTATTTATTAAACTCTCCCTCATAAGCTCGCAAAAATACTTTTCCTCCTTACAGGAAAAGATATGATCAAGCCAGGAACTAAGCAGATAAACTCTTGTCTTTTTCACCCACGCTTTCCATTCAGTCAGACGGAAGAAGGTATGAGCTGGCCCATTCCGTGCTCCAAAGCCCACAGTTAGGATACATAAAATCCCTTCTAAGCAAGCCAATTGCTGCTCATGTATGTTCAGGCCTTACTGGTGTGTGACGACAGACAAAATTATCTGGTTCTCTCTCAACTGTTGATATTCTGGAATAATCCATTCTCTTAGCTTCTATAGCTCCTTCCCTGCAGCTGGTGGATTATGTGGATAGCTGAGGGTTATGAAATAGCTTCGAATGATCATTCCACTTGAGCTTTCCATGACTTAAAGTTCAAACTTCTCCTGTAAGACTGTGTTGGCACAGGAATTGTTGTGCAATCCAAATCTTCAGATATGGGTGGAGATGAACAAGCAGGGGTAGCTATCAACATCAAGTGTTCATCCTAGAGCCAAGCAGTATACCCACCTCAGATCCTTAACACAGCTGAACAGTGACTCCCTTTGAGAGACTATGAAATATCCCCACAGCTCAAATTCCTTTCATGTGTTACACGCCTTACTGCTCTCAGTCATATGATAAGTTCTGTACGCAGACCGTAAACCTTAAGTAACAGCACAGCTTCCGGGAAACACCGTAAGCCCGTAAAACATGGCAGTCTACACTTCAGTCTCAAAATTTTAGAAGACAGATGCCTGTGTATTACCTGGCCTGGCAGATTATTCGATGGAGTCCTTGGTTAGCTTCATAATTAGGAGCCTTCCAAGAAACTTTGAAGTTTGAACATTGTCCACTTCTATTACCGTGTTGTACAATACAACTGGCTATTCAAGCCCTCAGTCAAGGCTTTTAAAAGAACTTGATCATTATTGATCAAATCTTTAAACTGTATTTTGTAAATGTTCACTAACTAAATCAGAACAAATATAGTAAAATGTATGTTGTCAGTGGAATTTGTCTCCAAAACCTCAAATTGCTAACACACTTGGCTTGCTTCTATTCTTTCTGGATCTACTGACAGCATTTTGATTATCTGTTTAAAGGTGAGAAATTTCAGCTCTGTAATCACAAGAAAAAAAATCTAATTTTATGCCTTTATGAAAGTTGGTACTTAAGAAAAAGAAAAAAATAGGCCAAAAAAGGCTACACCAGGTCAGATTAAAAATATACTTCAGTCCATCTGAGCTGCGTACTAGCATACCTAGGAGCATATAAGGACAGCCAAAGCATTCAGTGCTAATCCCCAGAATACTTTCCCAGCTGGAAACTCTTTTCATATTTAACGGTCCTTCATAGATTTTTCTAGTATGAATTTGTACTGTCACCATTCAAAAGCAATGCAAACTTTTGACACCTGGGACATCTGGTGGCAATGTGTTCAACAGATTAAGTATGCCTACTGTAAAGATGCATCAGTGCATTTGGCTTGCACCAGCCACTTGCCAGTTTCATTTGATGCTTTTCAACTGCTGTATTAGATGAGGTATGTAATGACTATTTCCCATTCACCCTTCATGCTTGTACAGTTCTCTGTTGTATCCTTTTCATTAGGTTCTTTTCTAAGCCTATAAATCCCACTTTATTTTAAACAGTTCCTTATGCAGAAGCTGTTCTGTACCTGATCATTCTTACTCTTCTCTCTCCATATCCTGCTGGAGAGGAAGGGATCAGAACTACGCATAGATAACTGTAGATTTATATAATGATTCAGTAATGTTTTCCATTTTGTTGTACTTTCATTCCCTAATAACACCTAAAAAGAAACACTACTTTTCTTCCCAAGAGCAAAAGCCTTGATGCAGCCCCTTGCCAGATCTGCTGTATGCTGTATGGAAACTAGCCATTTCTGTTTAGCCACACAGGCCTGTAATTCATAATTGTCTCCTTAATTTACCCTATAGCTACACCTTAACTTCAGAAGCATGTAAAATTTTCCTTTTTTTCTCTGTCTGCATAGCTAAATAATCTGGTACAACTCTTTATTAATTCATGTATCAGCTATTTCAACCCTGCCTTTCTCATAAAAAAAGGCTACAATGGCCACCTAATATCTACTTAAAATGCATATAGAATATAGACACGTAGAATGTCACATTTTTCTCTTCTTTTTCTTCACTCAACCAGATATGCAGATTGTATGACAGCTGGATGGTGCCCTTTTTTGCAGTGTTGGACTAATGCTCAGTACGGTGTGTTCTACTACAGTAGACATTGATCAAAATGGCTGCAAATCCGGATTCTCACCCTTCTTTTATATGTTCTCTTAGGTAACAGACACATGAAATACAATAGACAAAGATTTTGAGGGAGCAAAAACTGGCAAAAGAAAAGCTGAGAAAGGATATGACTACCCTGGTACTGAGGGGAGACTGCTTAGCATTTCTCCCTTTGAAATATGAACAGAGAGGAGTCCCAGACTTCCCCACTGCTCAGCAATATTTTTAACCTATCACCTCCAACTCAGTAGGCCAGATTCCAAAACTACTGTGAAATATACATGGCATGAATGTTATCACACTACAGTGATCATAAGGTGTAAGCATCAACAAAATATATGAATAAAAGATTTGTGCTGTTTAGAGATTCCAGACAGGATTTTACCATCTGTTTACTATAGGTTACACTAAAGCAACACATTATTGAAAACAACAGGTTTAATTACTTTCCCATCAAAAGCACACTAATATATGCATGATATGCAGACCTCTAAGGATAAGCATTAGTACCAAAATCACTTTGGGTCATGCAGCCACAGCCTTTAATGCCATCACTTTTAATCAGGTTCTAGCTGCCATCTTCAGATGTGTGGCAAACTTTATTGCTTGACTTTGGCTCTGGTGTCTTAGAGTTTTTGGTATTTTTCAACTTTTAGTTTTATTTTTTTTTTATTTTATTTTTTTAAGAATAACAATTCAATTTCATAAGTCATGCACAAATTCTGTATCAAGTAGTTATCTTATATTTGTAATGTCATTGAAATTTCATCTGGCTTATGCATTTTCTTATTCCAAGTATCTGTATAATGTACATGCATGGTTTTCATTGACTTCATTTCATCAAGCTGTGTGCATGTGCTGAGAATCATGATAGGTACCATGATAGGATAGGAAGGTTATGATTTTAAAATGTTAGAAGTGTTGGCACTACAAAACTGTACAGCACAGCCTTATGTAAAATTTCCCCATTTCTAGAAGATACAATGAGAGAAATTCACTTTTAAAATCAAGTTGTAAAATAAATCTGGTCTTCTAAAACTTATATAACGCCTTGAGCCAAAGATTATTTTTCCTCCTTGCTCACTATAATATTGAAAATGAAAATACAGTTCACTAGTTCCTCTGCGGCAAGTGTTTCTGTTACATTTCAGTCATTTGTTAGGTGCAAGATAAGATAGCCTCACAGATTAGCTTAATCGATGGTTAAAGATACTAAATATTGTGTTGGCCAGCACTGCTAAGAGCTTTTGCAATTTACAGGATCTCTCTTACGATCACGTGGTGTTACAAACAAGAACTCCCCAAACTTCCTCTCTTCATTTGCAGAAACAGACAGCAAGCAATACAACTCATTCTGTATTTAATAAATTAACTTCAAAAAGAAAGAGGTAGAAAACTATAGCCAACTCTAACTTACTATAATAAACAAAGATTTACTGGTCACTGCTCAGTGCCTTTTTTTACTGTTCAGACATTTTCCTCTTTACTATTAGCAAATTACACTGCTACCTTCAAAGCTTCCGCTTTTTAAACCTGTTATTGCTTTTGTGCCAAAAAAAATCACTATGGCTTTTTTCACAATATTTAGCTGAGACCATCAACATGTTTTGTGATAGAGATAAAATTCAAGAACAAAAAAGGTGTTAAAAAGGGGACCTTTTAAAAACAGGACTTGTCCTATTTTTGAGATGAAGTGTATATTTCTGCTCATTAAATAATGATTATGTCTTCTCCAGCCATTAACACAAACTTCAGTTCTCTTCTTTTCTGATTTCTGTTCCTGAGCTACGAGATTTATATGTATGTTCTATCTGAAAGAGATGGCTTAATCCGGTATGGTAACTATTGCTGCAATCTTACCTTCGCAGTGTAAACAGGGAGAAAAATTAACAGCAATAGTTCATTTCATATATGGTAATTTCATATGTAAAGCATAAGCACATGATAATCCTTGTCACACTTATTTTGCAAAACAAGCAATCACATTTTGTGATGAAACCAGTCACTGCAAACTACTTTGTATTTTTTCCATATTTATACTTTTCCCCTATATTCAGACTTGGCTAGGAGATCCTTTTAAAATATACTTTAACAGATCTTGAATGCTTTAATAGATTTACAGACAGGCATTCACATATATTTAATATCTTCAAGTTGTTATTAACACACATTTGTTTTGATTCTGAATGCATAGACATACCCACTGCAAATAAAATTAATAATCTAAAAAAAGGAAGTAAGACTGAAATTATATGCAATCTACCATGGTATAAGTGCACTGTTGCCAGAAAAATATACCTTTATTTTAGCCTTCAGTTTGGTTAGCGTCTCAAAATTTTATAAGCAGAAGGAAGCAAAAAAAACAGTTGATGTACCTGGATGCACAGAGATTCTAAATTAAAAAAGTTTCTTCATTTTCTTTCAATTTCTCTTCATTTTATCTCTACAGTCATTCATTTATTGTATCTATCTAGGTTTGTTATCTATCTGTAATTCTGTCTTGCTTTTCTAAATGGTGTGCAAATTTTGTCCAGGAAAGAGACAATGATTCAACTATATCTTGCAGGCAGCTAATTTATTTTCACGGTAGGTTAAGTGCAGGGCAGCTCAGTTAAAGTGTTTCCCTTACTTTACAAAAAAGCCTCATAGAAATCTAATTAGATTTCTACAGTTGTGGTACATTTAGGAGCCAAGTAGATTTTAGGCAAAACAGGCTCTTGCAGCTGAGGTTGTCATTTTGTTAAAGGTGGTATCTTTTTTTCCTGAAATTCAGAGATTTTAAACTTTCTGTTATGCAACCCGAAGTAGCTAGTTTTGAGTATAAAATTTTAATTTTGGAATCCTACATCTTTTCACTTAGTTTCACTGCTATTAATTTTAAGCTAATACATTTTTAATCATACATTTGGTATGGCGTATCACTGATAACTGCATATTTTAATTAAATTTTTTATTTTGAGCCGTATTTCATGAGAGGGATTATAATCCAATATTAATATTAACATTACCCTATAAATGTAAACAATGAAATCCATATTTTCGGTATCTACATGACTAGTCTAGTTCAGATATATTTTATGCTTCTGCAGCTCATCCTGAAATCTGAAGTTAGGTAAGGTAATTGTAGAAGTGTTTACATAAGGATGTCAATGCCTCAGTTTCAGAACCCAAGATTGAAAATATTGACTTATACTGCCAATTTTTCCTCTTCAAAATTTCTTTCAGAACACGAGAATTGGTTGAAGATGAACAGACTTTTTTTTTTTTTTTAATTACAATCTCTAAAAATGCAAAACAAATAGTGAATCCAATTAATTAGCCAGTTAAGGAAGACAGCTGTCCATTCCTGTCATACTAAGGTTTTTAGTTACCAATGTGCACAATGACTCTTAGCTTTCTTTCAGAATTTCTTGGACAGCAGTTCATCAACTGTTAGTCTCATACTTCATAGAATAGAAACCTTAAAAGGTCATGACTTCACAGGACATTTTCAAATGATTAAAATAGTTTTCCCATCATTCTAATTTACCAATTTCATGAGGTTCTTCTTCTCAGTAGCACATTACAAAATAATTTAGGATGATGAAAACAGTTCTTCTGTCATTCTAATTAGCTTATTACACAAGGCTCCTCATTTCAGCAGCTCATCGTCTTGATGAATCACACAGATTTTGAATGTAAAGTACAATGAATTGTTCTTTCGAGATTAATGAAACTTTATAAAAATAATTGGAAGTGAACTCTGAAAAACAGTCTATATAATCCAGAAAGTACCAGCACTATGAAGAAGTACACTAACTGGCATTCTGCATTCTACTGGTATTGATTTACATTTATGAATAGGAATAAAGGTATATATTAAAGGAACTGATGAAATATTTTCATTATGTTTTTACTTTTACATTTTATTTACGTTATCATTAAACAATGAGAAATTCTCATCTCACGCCTGTAGGAAATCATGGAACACTGTAGTTTACTTAGAAACAAAAATCTCTTGAATATTGTTTTAAGAAACTGAGTTTTGTTAAGATTTCCAATGTAGTGTTAAAACATTTACAAGGCATTTTAAATCAATTTCTTTGAAGGGATCATTGTATCCCACCAGCAAGGTGCTAAGTACATAAAAAGGAATGGATGTATGGTCTGGATTTTTTTTTCTTGGATGTTACTTTCTATCTATGGATAGAACTATTTATGGAACAAAATTAAGTCATGAATCACGGAAAAGTATATCCCTGAGATGATCCATAAGCATGATTATAGCAATCTGCTCAGTGACTATTTATTTTACATGGCTTTTAATGTGCAAAACAGATTTGCATATTGAACTAGACGCAAAGAAATAAGAGATTCTCTGTAAATGTTGACAGTTGTCAGCTTCTAAAATCAATCTAATCATAAAACAGACAACACAAAAAGCTACAACTTTCAAGTGTTTAAAACCTCTAACAGTTGTAAAACAATGTCCATAAGGTTGACAATTGGGAATTTATAATTTCTACATCTTGTCCTTTAAAAATCTACATTTACATGAATCTAAAAGCCCCACTGCTGTGGAGCAAAAAGGAAAATGTAAGTGCAAATGACTTTACTACTTTTGCTAAGACTTTTTAACGTTTTTTTCTTCCTTTAAATCTGTGTCACTTTGGAATACACACCTAGATTTATATTTCATGCTGAAAGTGATCCATTCTTTTCCAAAGCACGACCACATTATCACTTTTTAGGTCTTTTCAAATGAATTGAGATATGGCAAACATGGTGCACTTGTAGTGGAAGTGTTTTTAATTTGTAAAAGATTTTTAGCTTTTTTAAGAAAATCAAGCAAATAATTGAAGGGTTTATATTTGATTTTTTTACTCTAACTAATAAAATCAGGAGACTGTGGTGAGATCTAGCGGCAAGTAGTTTGATGTCCTCAGCAGGACACCAAAAGTCAGAAGTGGTGCTGTAAATTCAGTGTGGGGCTTCAACACAGTACTAAGTGTGGCCTGAATCTCTAGGGCTTCCCTTTGATGCAAGTGCAGTATATTAACTGGAAAAGCATTCACTTTTATTTGTCTGTACTGTCTGCGACAGCAATATCGCCTCATTTAGGCTAGTTCAACATGAAAATGCACAGAGAAGCAATCTGTTACAAATTAGCACAGCTCCCCTTTCATTTTACTAGCTAGTAATTGGAAGGGGTTACAAAAGTGTAATTTATCAGATTATATGTGTTTATCTTTTTGTGGGGACAGCATGCCTTTGGTGAATTTTCCTACGCACCCTGAGGGAATAATCTTTCCTTGATGTCCATTAGATCTGAAAGAAAACAATGACGCCTGTGAAATATAGGAGTATAATTTGTTGGGTTTGAGAAGGAACAGTTTCCCAGACATCTAAAATGGTATTAATGACTTTATTAGAACCTTACCGCTCCTTGGAAATGCTTTTGCTCTCTCGTTTCCAAATGGTCTTGAAGTCACTGCAGAATTCGTACCACACCGTGAAAACATAGTTTGGTGTGATCTCCTTCTCACCAGGCTTTGGCTTTATCCCAAAGTATCCCACTGTTTCTTCAAAGCTATGATTGGGGGGGAAAAGAAACTGTCAACACGTAAGCCCATGGGGGAAACAGTTTCTCTGAGGACTGGTTCCTGATTCAGTAGTCAAGGCTGGTAATTACCATAACTTCCCCTTAGCCTTGGAAATCATAGCAGCAATTCATGCTGAGTATAACTAACCTTCCAACACCTACCTCACTGCTAGGACGTCAACTTACAGATGCATGAGCTATCATATAGACATGTCACACAGGCAAACCAAATTTAAAGAGAAAAACTGAATTTCTTGTATTTAAGGAAGTGCTATATTGCATCTATGTCTTTAATTTTATTCTGCAGTGCTCCATAGAGATCTTATTTTGCCATTTATCTTTATTGAAGGACTACATAAGAGTCATATGCCAAGCCAGGAAAAAATCTCGATGTTTGCTTAAAAATAACTTTCAAGTAGTTAGGGAGAATTCTGAGTAGCAGCAAAAAAAGCCGCAGTCAGTACCAATAATCACTTTGCAAAGTTTTACAGAAAATCACCTCCTTCCAAGTGTGTCAATAAGCAGATAACCATAATTAATTTTATGAAAAAACATTGCCAATATTGTAATGCCCTTTTATTTTATAATGTGGATAGAGAATTGTTATACAGCTGAGTATTTTCAAAGTAGCCTTTTATTACAAAAGATACTTCTGATGGCATTTTAACTGATTGTACATTTTTAACCTTTATGACATTGCTTTGTATCGATAAAATGGAATGATTCACATTACTAGTGATATTACCTGGAGACTGATCTAAAGGAAACAAAATAGTATGTTCACTTTGTAAAGATTGAATAATTTTTCTCTGCAGAGTATATGTCACAATCCTGTAACATTTGGTGATACTTATTAAAAATAATGCTAAAATTTAAAAATAAAGGTAACAACATATTTCAAAATAATAATTTTTTCTTGAAATACCAAATTTATTTAAGCAAACAAAAATTACATTCTTCTTTATAGCTGCCAATAGGTCCTAAATCTAAAATACAGGAAGTGTATATCTTGAAAATAAAATAAGTAAGAGGTATTTTTAAAGATCTGTTAGGAGTCCCAAAGTTTAGCCAATTTTCTGCCACCTCCTGCAGCAAATGGAAACAGTTCACCTAAGACTTGAACTGCTTTTGGGAGGTGCCTCTCTCTCTTCTTCTGACTGTCTAGGAAGACTAACCTGGGTGTCTCAGTTAGGTCAAGTCACTCTGGGCTCAGAAATATAACATAAAAATCCAGATTACCAGAGATCTACCTTTAGACCATGAAGAATAAATATTGGTAAGAAGTTGAAAATGAATTTAATCTAATACATGGCCATATATATTATGATGCAGAAAACTATTTTTTCTAATTTTCAGATGAAGAAACTTTATATATTACTCTTTTTGTGGGTGCTCTTCAAAAAATGCAAGAAAAATGTTTTGCAAGCTTTTCTTTAAACTGTTTTACAGCTGTTTTACATTTTATATGAATAGAGCAAAACAATCTTGAAAAGTATGAGGATAGAAAATGAAACATGAAGAAAATACTATAGTTTGTATTTTTCATACAGGAATGCGGTATCTTTACAACTAAAAGTTGTAACAGCTAAAATTACCTCTGTTGATATAAAGCAGTTCCATAGCTAGCACAAAGAAGGTTAAAAACAGATACTTCAATCTCACAAAAATATAACCTGGTAAACAATATTTATTAGAAATATTGATTTATTAAATATTTTATTATCTGTCTATAAATCAACTTATCTTACTTCTTCCCATATGTGCCTCCTCTGGCCTAAGTAAGGCATAGATGGTTCAGGCAACAAAAACATTTAGATTTCATTGGTTTCTTAGCATACTGCATTCAATAGCTCAGGTGACGAAAAGGTTCTGTGACACTGAAACATATTTTTACTACATTAAGTAGTTATTACACTGTTCTATAAGACTCTGATTCAATTCAATGTTGACAGTAATTAAAACCTCAAACAGGAGACTGGCTAAAAATTCAACTGAACTCTTTCCTGGAAGACTACATAAGAAATTTTCAGAAAGCATATTACTTCTTTGAAGTACAGATGCTTTTTCCTATTTGATATAATTCCTAGATCAATAACATCTTGACCAAAAATAAACTGTTAGAAAAGACTAGCAAAAAACTTACCATTTCTGTGCATTTTCCAAACTGCTCTCTTCTTTTTTACGTTCTTCTTTAGCTGCCAATGAAAAACATTTCAAACATATAAATTACTGTTTTAGAGATCCCACAGATTTAATGTTTTTCACATTCAAAATTGGATAGGTTGTACATTAAATATAATAAAAAGTGATAAAAATTTACTAATTTTCAATTTTTGTTTATTTCTTGTACCTAAATGTATGCTCTTAATCTAGCAAAAAAGTTTAGTGATCTAAAAAGTCATTTAAAATCCGATACAATAATATACAGAAACAGATATTAATCAGAATAATAAGCAAATAATTAACCTTAACTTTCAGATTTAAAAAAGTCGTTGTGTATATTCCTTTATTGCTGCAGACCAGAACTTACAAATTGAAATCCGTTTTTGCAGTGCAAATAATTGGAAGTTGCTGAACAGGTACCAAACATAGTTAACACCAACTGTTCCATATAGCTATCACATTTTGTTCAGGAAGTTGGAAAATGAAAACACATGTACTAAGTTTTAAATGTACGGTATGTACATGATTTTTTGAAAAAGCAGCCAAGAGTTTGAAATGCGGTCAGTGAATCTGAACCCCTCTCTTACAGAGCACTCACATGAACTACTTAAAGGGATTCGATTTTCAAAGGATGGGCATTTTCTGCTTTTGAAAACGCTTCCGGAGCTGTATACTCAAGCAAAACCACTATTTTTTTCCCAAAATATTGATCAATTCTTCTTAATTCCATATACAGTATAGCCAATTTAGCTATAGCAGAATACTACATATGTAAACAAATTACCAAAGTGGCGAAGTTATTCCTATCCCACAACAGAAAAATTCTTTAAGAGCAAATGTTAATACAAACGGAATTCAGACACTGTAACGATACAAACATAAAGAACTGTATCTTCATGCTGCTCAGTCCATAGGAGTGCATACACTGGTTGAAATATAGTTATAAACTTGATTTCAGACAAGGCCACTGAGAAATAGATCCTAAATGACCCAAGTTCACGACAAGGGTACCTACACAGAGGTTTACACTAAGCTAAACTCACTTAAAAACTGGTTTACTTCAGAGCACTGCTGCACATTGACAACACAAATTAATTTCTACTCATATGTTGGGCAACTGTGTTGGAGATACTTATTCAGATTATTTCGTTATGGCAAAAGTAGAAACAATGTTGTTTGTCCTGTGCAAGGAAAACAATGAATTCTATACCATTAAATTATCCACCTCAAATCTCAGTGGCAAGACAGCTATGACAGCAGCTCCGTTTTATTGTGTTCGTTTCAGGCTCCTGAGAAGTTCAGCTAAAGTAATCTACTATACTTAATTCATTATTTCCACAGTTCTTACATTTTTTATCATTAAAAGTAGAAAACATAAGTGGAATTCTGATTGTTCATCATGACACAAAATTAACTACATATAGAAAAACAAATATGGTTAAAATCTGAACTGTGTATAAAACTGTACACTTTACATTAGTACACGGTGTGTTTGTTTGTGTACCAATATAAGGGAAAAGAGGAAGCAAAAAAGTAACTGTATTGTATGTATGACTGTTTTCCATACCTTTAGCTATAATCATGTCTACCCAATAACTATTTAAAAGCATTAATTTGAAATTAAGATGTTGAGACTTGTTAAGAAAACAAAGCAACTCTATGCAACAAATTCTAAGTAAACAGGAGTTACAAATACTCCATGATGTGTAAGACAAGAAAACAGCTATTCTTTAATCTACTATGTAACTTCTAAGTAATCTTTCACTTAGAATTTGTAATATCCTGTTCTCCCCTGCACAACTTGCAGTAACTAACACTATCAATAGTGTTGGTAAAGTTTACCATGAAACACTGTATTTTCTTCAACAGACCCCTCAAAGCCCTATAATCAAGATATCAATCCTCATCTTAATTCATGAAATTACTGAGAGCAATTAAAATTAATTACATAAATGGAAGAACTTCTTTTTATTTCTCTGGCAACAGCACATTTGCTCTTTTGTTAAAGTTCAATTAAATAATTTTTCCATCCTAGATCACATGCATGATCTCAGTTTCCTTAATTTAAAAATACAGGAACAGCCATATCAGATCTGCACAAAGATTATTTAGCCTGACATTGCCTCTGGCAGACACCGAAGCAGGTGCTCAGTTAGAGGTAAGGGACAGGACAAACACATAATCCTTTCCCTGAGAATTCTCTCCCTGCCTGAGGTTTTGCTGTTCAGGTACTGTCTGCATTGGATGTCACTTCCATGTAATTCTCAAAGGACTCCCTTCCAAGAACTAGCCCATTCTTTGCTTAAGCTTTTATAAGCCTTGTATGCACTCCATTCCTTAACATGGACAAAAGGACCAAAACAATACTTGAGCCCTCAGACAACTTTGAAAAACATGAAGTTTACATCTCCATGTACACCTCAGATTAAATCTAACCCAAAACTTGAATCTCTGTTGCATACACAGTGGCATTAGCCTCTGCTGTTTCAATCTGCAGATCCAATCCTACTGCACCAAATTACAATACAGATGTAGATGTTCTACATTACATATATACAGATTACACATAGGTCCTTCAAAATGACTTCCCATAAGCTGTATTTGGTAAGGTGACACCCTTCTGTCTGGCCTCACAGTCATTAGGCTTAACTACCTTTGAAAATGAAGGGAACTGCCAAATGTAAAGTTTGCTGTCTGGTCTCATCTCCAAATGCAGGTTCTTAATATGCTCTACTGTTTGGATTTGGTTAAGATACTGAATAAAGTCTCAGATCCTATCTTATGACTAACAGACAATCTTAATCAATATGTCTTCTTCTAATGCAGATATGAAAGCCAGGATCAGTTAAGAATTTCTGTATTTTTACAGACAAGAGTTTTGAAGGGAAAACTTACAAAATATGCAGTTCTAATCTGCTGTAAGAATAATCTTTTATAATACAAACAACTATAACAAAACTGGTCTTATTCATCCTGCTATCTGTATCTAGCTCAAAGAATAAGAGAATAAATGGAGTATAATCTTATGAATTTGCCATATGAACCTGAGATATTTCTGGCAACTTCCTTTTACTGAAATACAGAAGTAAGCATCTGAAGAGCCATGATCCTGTAACAATTCCAAGAGTGAAATAGTATTAGAGTGAAAGAGGGTGAGAAAAAAAACAACCACTTTATTTATTTATGATACATATTCTAGGATAAAACAACATGCCAAACACTACCTTGAGAAATTACCAGAAAATATTTATTTTTAACGCTTCTAATATATGAATAGCAGCTCCCAGCTACAACAGAACCAAGATCCCTTCACGCATCAGGCTACTAGGAAACAGTTCCCCAAAGAACAAAGGAAAGTAAATATTGGATAGCGACGCAGACTGAACAGTGGAGAAGGCCAGTAAACAAAAGACAAAAGCAGAAGGATGAGACAACTTACTTTAAGAGTGAAGGACAACGAAAGAAAAATAGGCAGACGCAACTGTGCAAAAACCCAAGTTACATCTGGCCTACTAGTCAAAATTTTTAACACTGAATGGAAAAATATCCTGGTAATTCCCTCTGATATTAAGTATATGAATGCATGTAAGAAGGATAATTCACCCAAGTCTACCAGTCTAGTTATGCCCATTACAGCTTTTTCGTTTTTCAGTATCTTATTATTTTCAGAATTGAAAGATCTCATGTATAACCTTTTATAACTTTTACAAACATTCTGGAGCAAGGAGAATCTTCAGAATTATGAGAGTGCTCAGAGACCTAGCAGTTAGGGTAGAGAAATCAGAACTCTCAGTTTTATATTTCAAGGCTGAGTTCATGTGGTTCGAAAAATGTATGCTTCATGAATGTTTAGAGACTAGCAAATTATAGGTTTTTCTCTGTGTGTGGGGGGGAAACTACCCTAAAACAAGGCATTTCATTCTTTTGCCCCAAGTAAGGAAATAGGTCTTTTCTGACTCACATCTTCCAACCAACCACCATTACATTAAAACAGAACCTGTGATAAGATGGTCACAGAAAAGAAACAAAAACAAACCAAAAAAAAAAGAAACCAAAACAAAAAGAAACAACCCAAAACATGCAAAAGCAAACCAAACCAAACCAAACCCCCTAATGATATTCCTCTCTAAGTTTTATAGAGCCTGGACAGAGGCTGTTAAGACAGTGACAAAAGACAGGACATTTCCTAGGCACACAAGAACTTACATTCATCATTAGTCAAGACTAAAACCTCTTAAGCAGTCATGCCAAAAGAGAGTCAAAAGAAGAAGCCCATCCATGATTTGTGAAGACAGAAACATACTAGCCCTTTAAACAAGTGCTGAAGAAGAAAGGTGTCCCCAGAGAGGCTCAGATGGGTTATCTTTCCAAAGTGCCAAATGTCACATTCTATGGCATTCCTGAGGTAAGGAGAACAAGCAGCAATGGTTCTTATTTTCTTGGCCTTTTTAAAGCATGAAGACATGCCACCATTTGATAACAGATCCAAACTTCTTTGAAAATATGCACTGCAGATATACCTGGATATAAGTTGAGGTCAGAAGACCCTATAGTTAAAAGTACATTATATACACTATATATCTCCATGCTCAAGTACAATCATCATACAATGGAAACTTCTTAACAACTCTATTTAATCAGGAACTGTGCAGGGTGGAAAAAAGGCCAAAGAAGGCCTTCTAGATGGGTAAACAGACTAGAGAGGATCATTAAAAACAATATACATGTTCTGGTTTTGTACAAAATTCTGGACATGCTTAAAATCCTAGACACTATAGTAATACAAAGAACAGTAGGATCAACAGCAGGATGAATTTCGCTTCCCTTGGTTTTGCTTTCAATAGAACTATTACCAGTGAAACTGTTACCAAATAGACTTCATTTTTAAGAAACCCTAAACTCAAGACATCCACTAGGCATGAAGTCTGGGGAAAAGGAGACCTTTCTTTCCCCTTTTAACAACACTACCAGAAAGCACTCTTTTCTCCAGCTATTCAGTATTCACAGGGCAGAATCAAGTCAAGACATTTTCCATGTTTATTCCCTGTTCATGGGAATATAAAAACAATGACTGGATTACAAGCAGAAAAAAAAACTTCACAGGGGGTGTGCTTGCTGGCATATGGCAGTTCTGGGAGCTGCAAAGAACTCTTACCAACAATCTAATGAAAGAGTATTCTCCGAAGGACTGTTACTTTAGAGTCGGGGTGGGTTGATCCTGGCCAGCAGGGACTGTTACTTTAGAGTCGGGGTGGGTTGATCCTGGCCAGCAGCTAAGCACCACACAGCTGCTTGCTCACTATTCTCCCACAGCAGGATGAGGGAGAGAATAGGAAGAGCAAAAGCAAGAAAAAAAAAAAGTGATGCAACGGCAATCACTCACAACCTCCCACAAGTTGATGCCCATCCAGTTTTGGTGGAATGTCTACCTCCTACAAATTCCCTTTCCCTCTATTTTTACTGCTGAACGTGACATCATATACATGGAATATCTCTTTGGTCAGTTTGGGTCAGCTATCCACGTTGTCTCCACTCCCAACTTCTTGCCCACCCCTGGCCTACTTGCTGGGGGTGGCAGAGTGGGAAAAAAAGAAAGCCTCAATGCTGTGCAAGTACTGCTCAGCAACAGACAAAACACAAGTGTGTTACTAACATTGTTTTAGTCACAAATCCAAAACACAGCACCATATGGGCTGCTATGAAGAACATTAACTCCATCCCAGCCAGACCCCATACACAGCCATATAGAAAAAATCACTGTAGATGAATCCTAAGATTTAGTTGAATTGGATCATTTTTACTATTTTTATGAATAAAAATCAGGTCCATATACATATATCTTTTAATATAGCCAAGGTGTTCAGTAATTTGATTTATCATGTTTTACAATCTGTAGTTTTCAATGCAGTATGGTATTTTATTCTTAGGTGATGATAGCAGAACCACATGCATGTTGCTAACAACTCATGCAAAGTGTTCACAAGTATCATCAACATCCATTTAATCTTTTTATTATTAGTGTTATCTTACTGGCTAGAAAAAGGAAGGATGCTGCATAAAAAGGCAATAATTATAATCCGTTGCAAATTATATAAGTAAACAATCTGCATGTAATAACACATGAAAATACATTTCATTACCTGACACTGCCAGAATCTTCTTTCTTGAAATGTGAATTTTAAAGGAATAGAAATCAAATGAATAGATTTTTTTAAACAAATTAACAGATGTCAAGTGCAAATAATAAAGTATTCATAAACATACACATAGGAATTCAAGAGAATATAAAATCAGAAAATGGAAGGAAAGCCATAATCTGTACTGCATTTTGAAAACATGGCTTGACTGACAAGAATAAGTATGGTACTGAGTATGAAATTGGGGTTTTGGAATTGTTAAAGACATGGAAATTTCTAATTTAGTACCATATGCTACTGGGATAAAGTTTTACATTTCATATAGACTGAATGTAATTTCAAACGGTTCATTTTACTTTCAGAAAACGCATCATATAATAAAGCATAGCAACATAGGATTTAAAAGTTATCAGAAATGAGGTACTCACAGAAAAAAAGAAATTTTTAATTTCAGACACTTATGCTTTTCATTTTAGTGGTTGAAAGTCTTTCACAATAACCTTAAAAGATTTTAGCAAACTATGCAATGTCAGAAATTGTAGAGCAGGTCTGTTCTGTTCTAGGAAGAGATATACTCATGAAAAATCTATATATCTAGAGCTACACATAAAGACTGAAATTTCTGCTATTTCTGCATTACTACATTAAGTTACTTCTGAGTTATTTCCATACAAAAGAAATTATATTACTCAAGAATTGAATTCATATATAGACATAGCAAACAGGAGAGAATACATAGTGTAAGACATTTTCCAATTTATTTTATTTTTGATTGTATTCGATTTCAAATTTGAAAAAATCATATTTAATATGACTAGAATTTATTCCACTACAGTCCACCATTCTTATGCAGGTGCTTTTCGTCTTATAACAATAAAAAAAAACTTAAGTGTCCTATGTACAGATTCTTAGCAAGTAATTTTTCTAATATGTATTATTTGATTAGATTTCTTTAGCTAGTCACTAACTTCTAATTTGCTGGCTTTATGAACTCATGAAATTCAACAGACCGACTGGAAAATACATGTAAATGTTCCATCATATGTCTAATAAAGTTTTCTATTTCAGCATATTAGAATGCAAAAAATTCCCAAAACAAACAGTCCCACCTCCTTCTATCCCCAACAACAGATCTTTCTTTTATGGTATCATTTAAGCAAGAAGGTCTGGGAGCAAGGGAACCAATGAAACCTGGCCTATTATTGATCTGTATTTTAGAGTTAGTTCCCAGATGGATTCATTAACATTTAATTAAGGGTTGAGTTCATGATACAGCCTTTCTCTCCCTGGAAGGCTAATAGGGTCACTCTTCTCTATTTAGCCACATATTTTTATTGAGATTTTAGAAGCTTAATATCTTAGGACCTCTAACTCTGTCACATTTGGTGAAAATTGGCCAGTCCATTAAAAATTATTGGCAAGGGAACAAACAACAGGCAGTGTGATCACGTATGCCTTGTTTCCTTTACCTCTTCTCTAAATTAGAAAATGTCACAGTTTTAACATAGGATTTGGCTATGTAATTTTTTTGGACGGTTTTAATACTATATAGACATTTTAAATCCTTTCAAAACAATCTTCAGAACACTTGCTGCCATGAGGTCTTAATCATGCTTCCTTGAACCAGTCCTTACAAGTTTATTTTCCTTTGCAGTGGTACAAAAATTGTTTTTAACTAAGAAACCCACATCCAATGATGAAAATGTACAACTGTTTCTATCATACAAAGAGTCTCTGTGCAGTCTTGGAAAGTTCCTTAACAAACAAGTTTTCCTATAAGCAATCAGGAATATTACTCAACAACCTGTACGTTGGGTACTGGGCAAGGACTAATTAATTAACACTGAGTACACAGAAATTGTTAAACATTATAAAATGTTCAGTATCTTTAACTAAAGCATAGCAAATTGTAGACATTTGTATACACACAGAGGCAAACAACACCAGCAGAACACACTCAAGCAACACATTCAAGGAAGTGTTTATTATCATGGGTAATAAAAAACCTAGGAAATTATGTTTTCTTTTAAAAGTGATAATGCTGTCTATAAATTTGCCAGGAAGTGTTGAAGGTCATTTTACCAGAATGTTATAACCAACTATGAAGAAAAAACATTTTGTGTATTTCCTTAAAGTCCTATATTTCTTAAAATGTATTTTTCTTTGCTCGATGCTGTTACTGTATTCTGTGAGAGAAGATATTTAAATTAAAGCCACTTTTTTCAGTTAGCTTATACAGAAAAAGGTCATTAAAATTAGAACTAACGTTAGTCTTACTTTCCTATGTTCTGTAGTTATTAATTACAAAGCAAGAATTAGCATGACATTTTTCAATCTACTCCAATTAAATTATTTGAAACTGCATTCTGTTAAGATGCAATTAAGCCATTAATTTTTCATTCTCCCATACTTGTGGTTCCAGAGAAGAAATAGTTTTTAAAGCCTTTTAGAACTTAAACACTCTGGAAATACATTCTCATTTCTATTTAATAAATTCTTATAATGTTGTAGTGTAATTCCAAATGTGATTTTGCAGATTACTCTTTGAGATAACTAAATGTATCTAAACAAACAGTTTACAGAACTGGAAAATTAGTTCTAATCCTTTCAAACAGAACAAGGTTAAATCCAATCTGTTCTGTGTTTGGGAAAACTAACTACCCAGATTTTCTGTAAATACAATCCCGTATTGTAAGCAGAACTAAAAACTTTAAGGATCAACACATTTTTATACTAAGGACAATATTTTTAAATACATGTAGAATGAGTGCTTAAACCAATAGGAAACAGGTCTTCTAAAAAACATGAGAGAGATAAGAAAAAAAAATGTTAATTGGATGGTGAACCAACAGCTAATCTGCTGGGTAAAGAATAAGCAATTATAAAAAGAGAATTAAACTAATTTCAGAAAAGCTTGTGAAATTTGTTGTCTGAAAGCTTTTAGGAGAGAAAAGCCATAGCATTGCCTCCTCCTGTGGAATGATAACAATGATTTACGAAGCTAAAGTAATTTCTGCTGATTGAGCTCAGTAAAGATTGGTTTCACATGATCAGCTAAAGTACAGCAATGCATGATGTGTAGTGGCCCCACACATTTGAACGCACCAGGACATGCTCTTCTAGGTGATCCAAAGGATGGGGGTAGGAAGTTAAAAGCTGCTGCTTTGTTTTCCATACATTTTCCCCTCATTAGGATACACTCCTTCTGCAAAATAAGCCACTTCTGGTGGTCGAGAGCAAAGTCTCATTGTAAATGCACAGCAGGATAGTGGCAAAGCTGAGATTAATTCTCCATAGATTTATATAGACCTTTCTCACTGCTGATTGCTTGTACTGTTTCAAAGGTGTGTATGTTGCCTTTTTTTATTGCTGGTTACTGACTTTATTCCAGCATATGGTGGTTGGCGCCATGACACAAAGTGAACATTTTATACTAGAATTAAAGTGGATATTTGACAGTTTCTGTCAGAAAGTTCAGAGAAAAGAATTTGTGAGACAAGATTTATTACATATTTTATATGGGACACATCTGTTTCTTTGCTACGTTTTTGTTTAAATAATAAAAAAAAAGCAATGAAGGCTCTTTAAGCAACAAAGACTGTCAATAAAAAGCCTGAACAGAAAAACTACATTATTGAGAATGAATTTAATCATTCTGATCTAAAAATGTGCTCCTTGGAAGTATGACTGTCACCTTTCCCTTTTTATTCAGCCATATAGACAGGATGGGGGCAGGGAATTTCAACCCCAAATTGATTATTGACTACAGGGCTATCTATATTTAAGGGTAAGTCAAATAGAAATAAATAATCAAATCAAATTTAAGTATTGATATCAGATATTCATATTTAAAAATAAGTGAAATATTAAGATAGATTTTGCCTATTAATAATTTTTTAGCATCTATAACTGCATTTTCGTGAATTGGAATGTGCCAAATGAACATTCCTCATTTTGAAACTTTCTTATAAAATTACAGATTAGGTATAGTGGGTATACAGCAAACCTCTCCACATTGATCTATTAACATCACTAAACCTGATTTAACTTGGCCTCTGAAGTTCAGTGTTTTAAATCTTCATCACATTTGAATCAAAACTGAATTTGGAGAACATCTAGCAAGATCCAGTTCAAGAAAAAAAAAGCAGTATACTTTATGCAAGAGAGAGAGAATTTTCAATAAAACTCAGAATTTTTAATTAACAACCTTCCTGTTTACAAAGGTTCATATTTAATAAGAAATCCTAAGCTTCACCTTTGGAAATATGAAATATGACGATACAATTTAATCAAACATCACAAGCACCAAATAAAGAAATTCTGTTTAAACCACCTATGTTTTTGTGAAAATGCATGTGTATCTTACTTAACTTCTACTTGAAGAACACATCAATAGAAAAAACAACTCTGTTGGACTACATACATTCTACGCAAATACTTATGATAGATGATTAAAAATACCATAATCATAACATAAGCTCAATAATTTTCCAATAAAAAAGTAATATTTTCCTTTTCAAAACCACAAAGTTATACCAAATGATTTCATACTACCAATGTATTTATTTAATTCTTGCTTTTAACTCAAAGTTCTTCTACATCTTAGATTTAAGTGGGAAAAATTAGCTAGCTATTAGCTTGAAAGGCCTGTAATTTGAAACAAAATGTAAAAAAAGAGGCAAATTTGGACCTGCAATATTTCTCCTTCTTGCCACAAATAAAATACAGCAGTAAGTAGTGTATTTTAGGATACTGATTTTAAAAAGCCTTTTGTCAGGATTCTCTTAATTGAAAGGTTTCTTTTGTCAGGCTTCTTTTAAAAGAAACAACAACCTGCTTCCCAGTACAAGGCGCATATTTTACTGAGCTTGCCTTCTTTATGATAAACATATAGAAGAATATATATTAAAAAAGAATCTCTAAATTTCTAAAGAAAAAATCTACTATTCTCCTTATGGGGAAAGGATGAAGGGAAAAGTAAAGCATGCATAAGACACATTAGTCAGGCCATTTTATTTATTCCTAGAAAGCATACGGATACTAACACAATGAAAGAAATTAGAACAGTACACAAGAGAAAAATTCTTGTGTTAGCTTAATTTAAGACTGGGAAAATAACAAGAATTATTATTACATCTACGTGATCTATTTTGTTTTTAAAGCTTGTTTATTTTCTCTTGACCTCTATGCTGGCAATATCATAATTTATTTTCCCCTCACACTGTATGCAAAAATTTCTATATTGTTCATGTTTATCCTCAAGTAAAAGGAAAGAGAATATGAATATTACATAACAGGACCAGGGAAGGTGAGGGCAGCAGCTCAGCCCATGATTGCAGACTTTCTTTTAGACCTACCTCTCGGCCTTAAATTACCTTATTGTTTGCAAGGTAACTTCTATCTCTTAGAAGTAGCTTTTACAAAATAATAGTAGGTCAATGTAAAAGACAGGCAGAAGAATAAAAATGTATGATAATTTAACTGAAATCCTAAAAAATTGAGATAATTCCAACTTTCTACTAGTAGAAGAGTTAAATAGTTAATAGTTGTAGTTGACGTTTTACTACCATTTTGACTCAACCTTAACTAGTAATAGACAAAAAACTATTTCTGGGAATGATAATTAACACAAACCATACCAATATTATTTGTATCTAAACTCACTCTGATGTAATAACCCAGTCATAATGAACTTAATTTCTCTTCATTTATTTCTCCATTAGGACAATAAAAGGCAGACTTAAAAAATCACATGCATGCCATGATAGCAGTACTGTTTCAATCAGTTCATCTCTTAAGAGAAAAGAAGCCTACTGATTTCTCCACCTCTGTTAAGGTGTTCAAAAAGCAACACTGTAACTGTTCTTCGCAGTACAAAGCCAGTGAAATTACAATGGTACATTTCTAAATATCTTGCCCTGGCATCCTAAGTATTTAGGCATAAAGATATTACAGTAGGAGTTGCAAAGAGGCTGAAGTGACCTTCTAAAATCAGACTTTTCTTGCATTTATTAAACGTCTGTCTTCTATTTCAGTTGTAATCTTAAAACACTGTATCATTCATATGTTTTTACTGTCATTCTCCAATTTTGATAGTTTAGTAGTAATCTGGTACTCCGTCTTTTATCTAGCTTCAAATTTCTGAGAATTGTCCATGAACATTGAGATTGTTAATATTGTTCTCAAAACAAATGGTTCTGCTAAACCCTGCTCAACAGGTTTGGGTGTCAAATTAGTTTGTCTGTTCGTCTTAGAAAGAAGCCTCGTTCTGGTGGCTATTTCATGTCTGGCCTACAGATTTTACTTGTTATTGCTTAACAAAGACAAACACAGTTTACACCATAACAGGTTCTAATCCAGAGCGCTGTGATTTCCTGTTGAAATTTTCAGCAACCAGTATTTGTATCAATTGTGCAGAAGCATTAAAACAGGATATTCATGTGTTTGCACAGGTATGAAACATGATTGAGAAAAATGATCAACATACGAAAACTACATAAGCCTGCTGAGAAATGCTACATAAATGCATATCAGATTAAGCACGTTATTGTCCTAATTATTTTGTATTATGGTAGCAGGGAAGGGTATTTCCAAGCTTAATCCAAACATTACAGTGTGAAATTAAAGAGGATATGGGGCAACATAAGGAGAGGGTGACCAAAGCGGTGGTAGTTATTAATGTCTATTGAGAGTAAGTGTTTAGGCCTTTCATTATTTATATAAATGCATTAATGTCTTCTATCCTATCCTTTCCATTTTTTCACTCTGCTCTTTTCCTCACAGTAATTTCTTCCATCTATGAGTAAACTGCTTACATAGGATATATAATCTAAAATAATTAATCAGTAAGCATCTGTATTTCCCGCCAAGGAAAGCTTTCACAGGGATTTAAGTTATATTAGTTCACTGACTTCCAATACCAGCACAAATAGGATAAGACAAGAATGTAAATAGCAGAGCAAATCCAGATAAACTGCATACTAAGGGAGTGACACTGCAGTGCAAAGAATAATGACACAGGAAGATCATGCAAGAAATTCATTAGAATACAGTAAAGAAGAAAGCAGCTGGACTAGAAGAAGAGTCTACAGAAAACCAACACATATAACCTGAGATTTGGTTTACCTATATGCCTGCAATATGAGCACTGGAAGAAATCTACACTACTTGAATAGAAAATAAGGGTTTTGATGAGAATTTAAAATGTTAGATTCCAGACAAGCTGATATCGATTATACTAAAGATATCAGTGATTCTAGGTATACATTTTATAACAATCATATGCATCATAGTTTTTGGTATTAAATCAAGGGTATTAATAAGGGCATTCACTATGCCACTCAATTACAGTTAATAGGAAATCCTCTATCAGGAAATGCCAATGACTGTGGCATCCACAGTAATTCAGTTTAACATAGATAATCAAACTGAAAAGAATCTGGAAGGAACTGTTTCCTCTCAGAGATTCTTTCCTTGCCTTCTAGGAGAGGATGACATTTTACTTTTAATTACAAGCACTTCTAAATTACATATTACGCACTGCAAGGGAGTTTAGCCCTCCAATTTTATAGTAAGTCATGATTATAGTGGAAACGATTACAGCAATCTGATGTATAACTGTCTCAAAAATAATCAATTGAAAGTTTCCTAACAAGTCATATTTTCAATTAACATCAATTTTTAGGACTTTGATGCTGGTAATTCTTTTGGTAGTGTAGGAGGAAACATTCATTTCAGAGGAAATTCTTCTTTGAATCAGCTCACTGTCAATATTGCATTCGTTAGAGGCATATGGATGCAATCACATTCCAGGACACCTTATTTGGTGTCTTACGGACTGAGGCTATTGTCCAACTCTACAATCTCAGAGTACCACAGCAATAATGGTCTGTGCTTTGCAGACTCATGCCGATTTATGTAAATCACTCTTTCATCTGTTTAAATACAACGATCTTTGAGTGATGAAAACAGTTACGACTGTCACAAACAGTTTGAAAGATTAAAGTAATTCTGCTGCTGGCATATAAAACAATGTTCCATATCTAAACACAAACTTTGCAAGGTCTGTAATGTCATTGCTGGGAAGGATGAAAAGTTATAAGCAAACATTATCACTGCAAGGAAGTATGACATATTTTTCATGTTTGACACTGGACATAAATATCCTCCCACACTGTTTAACGTGAGAACTGCATATGTGTGGCAGAGATAATAAAACATCTCAGAGAAAACAAATGAAGGAGAAAAAAGAGCTATGACAAGTTGAACAGAAAATACAGCTTTGAAGTTAAAAGTATTCATATTTGTACAGTTTATTCGCAAAAGGAAGAATCAGTATTTGACACACAGATTGGACAGTCACAGATTCTGCAAGAGAGTCTGATGCCTTATAGAACTGGTTATCTTTACAAAGATATGTTTTTTGTTTGATGAAAGCACCTTCATAATTGCAGGTAACAGAAAATCAGGGCAACTGTAAGATGCTTGTAAGTGCTATTCTTCTGCAGTTGTTTATACACCATATATTAAAAGGCAATTGTGACTGAAATCCAGTGCTCCTTAAAAATTGATTTTGTTGGTTTATTTATTCAGCATTAAAGGGTTCGAGAGCTTTACAAAGAAAAGGAAACACAAGTGCCATAACCCAATATGTAGGTTAAGGTGGAGGAATACAATGCTAGTGCAAAACAAGCATGTGACTTAGTTTCGTATACTGCTTTAGAATATTTTTTTCTAAGATTTCATGGTAACTTTGTTTCTGTGGAAATACTTCTTGGGGAGAAAGGCTATATTTTTCTCGTAGAGAAGCATGAATTTTCAGTATTTTTCAGGAGCTTTGGATATTTTGGGAAGTCATTACAGGAAAGTTCTACCAAACTGCTATGGATAAAGACTTAAAACATAATTTCTATATTGGTTTTATAATCAATATAATGTTGTCCGATTATTAAAGGAAATAAGTGGCAATGTAAATTTCTTCCTCATTTTTGACTGTGTTAAAATTTATAAAGGTATGTCCTGTTAACAGTAAGAGAGAAACATGAAATATTATTGTATGTTGAAAATGGTATTGATAATACTGTTTTGGAGTATTCTTCTGTTAACATCCTACCTTATATACTGCTTTGATTGAAAAGCAATAGAGCTTTGAGTGGAAAGACTTTTTTTTGCTTTAATATAAGAAAATATATTATCATCTTCTCACAACTTAAAATATGTACAGATCCTATAAACTAAGAAAGGAAGGATGCTTTCCTTAGATTAATACAGTGGATGATACTAGATAAAGAATAAATCATTGTGTATGGACATCTATAACACAAGAACATTTAAGACTGAATATTTATACAGCCAGGAACAAGTAGGAAATAATCAACAAGAAGCTGTCAGTTTGCCAGCTGAAATACACTACAGTAGTAGAGTTAAAGAGAAGGTAGTGGGGCAACTTTCTTATATGAATGCTATTATAAGATGGTATATTAGATATTCTGAGGAAGCAGAAAGTAGAATTGAGTGAAAAATTTAAACTGGTAATGAGTAACCTGATAATAGAATTATTTGAGTGGGAATATTAAGAATGAAGAAAAAAGATAATTAAGAAATCTTCGTGGAGGTTACCTTAAAATCAAGATCTAAATGATTTAGGCTTTCAATGATTTGGTTAAAAGAAGTCAAATACCCTTCAACAAGGTTTCACTTAGAACTCTAAGAATGATCTAAATGATCTAAAATGATCTAAAAACCAGTGATTCCAAACAGAGAATCAGAATTTCATCTTCTTACTGCTGAACAAAGGAGTAAGAAAATATAGAATCACGGTATTCAATAAGAATTTGTTATTTAAATTTATTTAGAAGAAATTATGTTTCTGGAAATAAAGCTATGAAGGTGGAACAGAGAGGCATGAAGGCATGGACATATGCACCAGAAAGGAAGTAACAATTCTTTATGTAGTTACAATGACCCAGATCAAACAGTTCACATGATATTGCTTCAGATATTAAAGAGTCAGGAGGTATCTACCTGCATGTTTAGGCAGCCAGATCTATTAGAGAATCAGACAAGTGTCCCTGTTTATCCTCCCCATTCTCATGTCAGAGAACGGAGTTCTGACCAGAGTTTGGGCCAGTGCACTTGGATATTGTTTTTTCATGACATTTCTTAATTTTTCAATACATTCCCCCAAGAATAATATAAAACAGAAAGTAGTTATACAAATGAAGGGGGCTAGGCTTAATAGAATTTATTTCTTATTTTCTTTCCCACTGGACTACCTCAACAATCCTCTATGGTGCATTGAAACAGGCAAATGAGGGGATGGGGATCAAAGCTCCCGTTCTGCACCAGAAATACATTAAAAAGCACAACAGATTGGATGCATGCCCAGGTAGCTACTGCAGCCTGGCTAATATTATTAAGAAATCACTGAGCAGTAAAAATCAGATTTAGTGACATTTTCCATGTGGTTGCTAACATTGTCTGAAAAATATACTACCTTCTGACGTAATGTTGCAGTGACTCACTTAGTCCATGACTATTTTTCGATTGTACAGCACTATGACTGAACAGCATTCATCTTTTATGCAGTATAAGATAAACAGCAATTGTAGCAAAGAAATTAATGTAACCAATGTTACTTCCAAGTGCCAGGCTAGAATTCTAAACACAGGACAACTTCTTCTACTATGGGATTGATCTCAACAGATCTACTCTATTTGACAAATCCCTCCCTCTCCATCTTGTTTGTTACCTTGGGCACTTCAGCGTATCATATGCCTTTCCCAAACAGCGTTCCTTCCCACTATTAATGATTTTCAGAAACTGTTCTGCCTTGACATCAGACTACTTGCTTCCCAGACTCTTTTGTAAACTAAATGAATTCCTTTAATAGCACAGTCTCCATCAGCAAGATGCTTTATTCTCGGAGAAATTAAAAGAGGCAGCTATGCACTTCCTATGCTAACTGCTACAAAGACTAAAGACTTTTTGATTCACACATTCCAGTATACAAGGGAGGAAATGCAGTCCAGATTAGAGTTCTTACATACTTTCTGACCTGGAACCAATGAAGGGGAATTTGGGACCAGATTTTGCAAGATCCTGGATGAATGTGCATTATGCATTTCCATATTTATGACAATGGACAAATAATATGAGATAGTAAAAGGGTAAAATGAAAAATAAATTTTATTAAGGCTAGTTGCCTACTCCTGTATCTCATCTACTTTCTGGTTCATATTACACTTGAGAGAATGCAGGAAGAGAATAGTGTGTCATGGAAAAGTAACAACAATGGCTGATGGCCAACATCCTTTCTAGTGAGCTTGATAACTGCAGTAACCAAACTCTTTTCTCCTTTTCAAAACAGAGTATTTTGTATCTTTCTCACATACAGCTAATGATCCTGATTATTTTTGGTGATAATTCGGTATCCAGAGAAGAGCTTTTTTATAAACAATTCTGAGCAAGAGTTTCATTAATTAAGGAGCATTCCAAACCAACTACTAATTTCATGATTTCAATATTATTTTTGCAAATCATGGCAATTTAAATGGAAAATATTATGAATGTATTTCTGAAAACAAAATGCAGTCATTCAATTGGAAATATAATAAGTGTATAGTAATTTATTGCGATTCTTAGGTCTCTATATTGTAGGAAAACTAGTATTTTTTCCCATACAATTAAATCTATTAATGTTTCTTTCCACTTTCAGAGTACTCTAAGCCCTTTTATAATAGCATGGACATATCAAATACAGCTAATGAAGTATTAACACAGTTTACACATGATGTCTTTCATGTGGGAATCACACAACACTTGACAAAGATTATCCTTCACTACAAAAAAGAGCAAGAATCATTATTTTACACTCTGTGTACTGGAAAAGTGAGGCTCTCTGAAAAAGAGATTAACCAACCCTTCTAGCATAACATGTCAAGTAGCTAAACTGGGAATAGAACCTAAAGGTTCTGGCACCTAATTCTCTGTTGAAGGCACTAGGCTATGTTACATTCAGTTATACAAAACAGCACTGACATCATCATCAGAAGTACAGTTTATCCCCTCTAGCATTTTAGAATGTCAGTCTCCATAACACTCTGTGTGTTTTTTATTACAACACAGCAAGTATTAGATTTAATTGGTATTAATTGTAATTAGGAAATGTAAACAGCTCTGTTAAAGCAAATCAATCTACAGTGTTTTTTTTTTTTTTTCTACAGTATTTCCCATTTAGCATTGAGAAGAAATGATGGGAAGTCATGCATCTGAGAAAAACCTGAGTATCTACAAGTTCCAGCACTATTTCCAAGCCAGAGGTTTCAGAAAAGCATCTGAGCTTTGGATACTTGCTGTGAGCTGGCAGTAAGATAATAGACAATTTTTTCATACGTTTCCTTAAACCAGCCACAGCTCTTTTTTAAACAAACAAAACTGAAAGCAGATGCTTAACGGATGCTCGGTATTATCAGTTAACTCCTAATTTCAGAGAAGCAACTGAGTTTCCAGACACTTATCTGAACTGAACCTCTGAACTTGAAATTTGTCCAATATCTATTTCAATACCATAAAACAAGACGGTTGTCTGTGTTACTTTCATGTATCTTCAGTGCACAGTTTTATAGGATTTCCCTTCTAATGCCACACAAAGTACCACCCACCAATTATAAAGATTCAAATCAATTCAGTAAGTGACTGAAGGACAAACAGGGTCTGTAGCTCTCAGGACTTTGTACTTGTATATTCTAAGGAAAATGAGTACAAACCGAGGGCAGGTATAACAAAGACATCAAAGGAAAACATGGAAAGACAGCACAATGGGATTCTCCATGCTTACCACTGAACTTTGAAACATCTGAGATTGTTTCTTTTTGTCTCTTTGTTGATATCTGTCTATTTTTATGAATGTTTGCTTGTGCTATCTTATATAGTTTCTTTCCTACGAAAAGTTCCATACCATCCCAGTGAATCACAGAAGCTAACAGGCTGGTATATAGAAACATACTAAAAAATATTTGTTTTGAATTTGAAGATTTGAATACAGGATTTTCTTTTAAGTTAGGTGTATACAGAAAACAAATATTCAAAATAAATGCCTACAACTTGTAAAAATGTTAGAACGAACAATGGTTCCTGGTGTTGCCATTTCTTGTCCCCCTCGATGGACTAATGCCCCCTTGATCCAGTTTGGAATCTTGGAACTCGACAGAAAAACTCATACAGATCTTCAAAACAATTATATTTGAGCTGCTCTTTAAAAATTCAGGAGAACAGGCCCCAGTATTTATTTATAATATCAAACGTGCGTATAATAATAATGATTATTTATGTGTCTGCATGTTTAGCAATTGAAACTGCTCATCAGTTCTCAGAAAAGAGGCAGGACATTGTGGTGGTTTTACGCTGCTGGGCAGCTGAACTCCACCACAACCACTTTCTCACTCCCACTCCTCAAAGGAAAAGGGGGACAAAATACAATGGAAAGGGCTCAAGGGTTGAGATAAGGACAGGGAGATCACCCACCAATTATTGCCATGGGCAAAACAGACTCAGCATAGGGAGATTAATAGAATTTATTGCCTATCACTAGCAGAGTAGAGCAGTGAGAAACTAAAAGCAAACCACAAACACCTTCCCCCATCCACCCTCTTCTACCTCCTCCCCCCGAGCGGCGCAGGGGAATGGGGAATGGGGGCTGTGGTCAGTCCCTAATGCTGCGTCTCTGCCGCTCCTTCACGGTCACTCTCTGCCCCTGCTCCACGTGGGGTCCCTCCCACGGGATGCCGTCCTTCCTGAACTGATCCTGCGTGGGCTTCCCACAGGCTGCAGCTCTTCAGGAACTGCTCCCATATGGATCCATACCACGGGGTCCATCCCTCAGGACCAAACTGCTCCAACATGGCTCCCCCACGGGTGGCAGTTCCCGCCAGATCACCTGCTCCTGTGTGGGCTCCTCTCCATGGGCCGCAGCCTCCTTCAGACCACATCCACCTGCTCCATGTGGGCTCCTCCATGGGCTGCAGCGTGGAGATCTGCTCCGTGTGGTACCCATGGGCTGCAGGGGGATGGCCTGCTCCACCATGGGCCTCTCCACGGGCCACAGGGGAACTTCTGCTGCGGCGCCTGGAGCACCTCCTGCCCTCCTTCTGCACTGACCTGGGTGTCTGCAAGGCTGTTTCTCACTCAGCTGCTGTTGTGCAGCAGTTTTTTTTTCCCTTTCTTAACTCTGCTCTCCCAGAGGCACAACCAGCATCACTCCTTGGCTCGGCTCTGGCCAGCGGCAGGTCCATTTTGTAGCCGTCTGGATCTGGCTCTTATCTAACCTGGTGCAGCTGCTGGGCTCTGCTCACAGAGGCCGCCACTGCAGCCCCCCTGCTACCAAACCCATGCCATGTAAACCCAATACAGACATGCATGAACATATTAATTTTCAGTACTGATCACAACTTGTATGAAATGAGCAAATAGGTATTGTCAGCAAATCTCAGGCACAGACTGAGCTGCACAGAGGGTATTCCCAAATTCAGACTCTATCTTAATGTAAAGGTAAAACTCGTATAGGTAAAAGTGACTGAAATTAAAGTCTAATAGATCCTCATTTAGCTTACTAAAAATTATTATTTGCTACAAAAAACTTGTGTAAAAAGTACAGAAATACTAGTCTGCTCATCTATAGGAGAGATTGTTGCTTTTACTGACGTGTACTCACAGTAGATCAGAAAATGTTCATGGTTGAACATTTACAGCCAATCAACTATACTGACACAGTTGATACTAATAGTTTGACTTATTCCCATAATGCTGACAGACAAGAACAGAAAGGAAGAGAAAAATGCATAGAGGCCCAGTGAAAGAAAGAGGCAATGAAACAACTGAAACAGCAAATTTACTAAGTATCATCACCAGGCCTGTGAGAGAGAAAAAGTCATCCAATATTAAAAGATGAGCAAACAAAGAAGCAGAAAATTGCAAGAGTATGATACACGAGGTCAGGTTTTTTGGTTTTATTTTTGTTTTAAATACTAAGGCGAATTTTAAAAATAAAACAACAAAATTAACATTTGGTGCACTGACTGTTGAGGAAGAATCAGTAAATCCAGTGTAAGAAAGTGACAGCAAGTTATCCAAAGGATCAAAATTCAAATCCCTTTAGTTCAGAATAATTACCTGCTACAGCAAACCACATGTCAATGCAGTTAGAAAGCAAGACAAGCAGACACATAAACACAGCAATGACCAGGACATTGAGATACTCATGTTCTGAGTTATTTCTCTGTGTAGCCTTGACCAAATCATTTTTATATGCTTTTGTTTTCTCAGTTGCTAGCTCAACCTATGGAATAATTTCTTGTAGAAACTAAGTACAATCAAAAACTTTACTGTGTTAAATTAGAAGTAAAGGTTGCATTCCTTTTACTATGCAAAAAGTTCCTCCAATTCTAGTATGTATGCCTTTCCATGGCATACATATTTTTGAAGAAAGCCAAAAATGACAGGCGTCACTGAACAATTCAACTTCATGTTTCACTCTGGTAAGTTCTCATTTAATTGTATGTAATAAAGGGAAGTCCTAGATGCCAACACAGGCAGTTCAGTACACGTGATATTCAGAGTGTTGTGATAGATAAAACACATTCTTTTTAAAAATGGATGAAACTGTGATGGCAACATATAACGCCATTTATCACTTCAAATATTATGAGTGTCTACTGACAACTCATCTCAGAAAAAGGTAGATGAAACAGAAATGTCAGAAGATAAGAAGTTATTTTAGACAAAATTAAAATGTGTATAGCATAAAACAATATTATAAAGCAAAAGATAAACAAGAGAAAATAAGAAGAAAGTGGTCAAGTAGTGCACACGGTTTTGCTCTTTCTAGAATATCAAAAGCTAAAACACTAAAAAGTGTCCAATAAATTGACTAGTTTATATAAAGACCTCAGTGTCCCAGGACACCATGCAGGAATGTATCCTCTCTTAACAATTTATACATTATTCACAGACATAAGAATAAAATTTTCTTTTACACTGATAAGGATAAATATCTCTCAAATTCCGTATGTATCGATATAAAGATGGTAAATGTTGTGAGGAATATGTTTTCCTATTTTACAATTATTATTTTGTAATTTCCTCTAAAACAGAACTAATCTTCCAAGATGAACTGGGCAATTCTATCAAGTCCCACTCATCAGAAAGTAGGGTAGCTCAGCTTTGCAGAAGAAACCAGGAACTGTGTTGCCTTTATTGTTTGGAACTGTGGTGACATGCATTTGCTGTTCCTTGTACTGGTTTTGGCTGAGATGAAGTTAGTTGTATTCATAGAAGCTCATATGGTGCTGTGTTTTGGATCTGTGACCCAAACAGTGTTGGTAACACACCAATGTTTTAGCCACAATACTGTGACAGGCAAGATCTAGCAGCATACTGGAGATCATAAATGTACTGCAGAAATATATACAGTATTATCTCAACCTTGGCATTATTGTTAAACTGTAAGTAAAAATTTCCAGTTAAATAAGTGGGAAAGATAACTGTCGTGCTGTGACACGAAGATTTCCACTCTAATTTTTTTGTTTTACAAGTTCTGTGGCAAGAAATGTGTAGCTTTAATACTGTCCAATAAACTTAAAACAAATATATTGAATAAATACATCTATTAAGCTCCATGGGTGGGGAGAAGGGTGAGGAAGAATATTAGTATATTCAACAGTACAATTTAACAGGTACTATTAGTTTTAAAACATCCTGTTTTCACTTCACAAATTATATAAGATAACCTCGTGAAATAAAGTTATTAAAAAGGCATTACAAGGATCTTTATAAAATGGATTAAGCTAATTCATAAATTATTACAACAATTTGAATGATCACTAATAATAAGTACACATTCTGCCTGGATTAGTAGATTCACTTGACTTCTCAAACAGCAAACTGTTAAATTGTTCACAATTTCTGGGAGAAATATTAGCCCTTTGGTAATATTTAATTCTTAAGAATTCTTAATATAGTCATCAGAAATACTGAGATACTTACTCTCTTTGCCCCAACAGTTTGTACTCTTACAACCTGGGGAAGAAAAATCTATTCCCTTAAGTATTGCACAGCTCCAGAGATGTTAGTGCTGGTGCATGCAGCGCTGCTGGAAACATATAGTCTAGGAAAACAGGAGAGAGCAAGACTGCTCTTTTCAACAGCAGCAATGTACATTTACATTGTCTTGTAGTGATCATCAAATTGCACCCTCAGACCTCACTCCTCTCATCTCTGGACTCTACCCTCACAGATCACTTATGCCCATTTCTGTCTCACTCACTGTTTCTGTCTCACACAATCTTTAAATCTGACTGAGTCAGTTAATAGGTCCACGCCATTGATACAAACATGTATATACACGGACCTTTTCCATAAGGGTATTTTTCATTCTAGTCTTTTATTGACTTGAAGATTTATACTCTATCTGATAAATTTGGTCTATGATGAATATCTTTTTCATTTTACCTACAAATAAAGAATAAAAACACAACATAATCAGTAAGAAATGGGTGAGATCAAGAAAACAATTATCTTTGACAAGTAAAGTCTATGATCTGTGTATCCATTACTCTTAACATATATTAGGCATATTAGAAACATAATCCATAACAGATAGTAGGAATTTTCAGAGGCAACAGGTATTTAATGCAGCACACATTATGAATAGAACACTTTGTAAAACACTATGCTATTTACCAATATTTTTTTTCAAATGTGGTTACCTTTCTGGAAGAATTCTTCTAATTTCTCCTTGAAGGGCTGAAGATGCTCTTCTGAAGACTCTCTGCAAACTAACTTCATCTGCTTTTCAGAGGCTGTAAAAAGAAGTTGAGAGCCATTTGTGGTAGAATCGTCTACCAGAAGTAGATGTCAACACTGTAAAAGCCTACATCTAAATTAGTCACCTACTTTACAGGGAATGAAAATAAATATTCATTATATTTCAGCAATTACATGATAATAAAAAATACTGACACTAGTCTAATACACCAATGAGAAAATTCTGTGTGTTTTAAGAGGGGAATTTGTCTTTAGTAATGACTTGTTTGTCTTAATACTCCAGCTCCAAGCTGAGACTTGCTGCTATCACAGCCTGCCACACACACAAATTCTAGATGGTATTTAAAGCCCAAAACTTTGTTCTGTGGTGAGTGAAGGATGCCTTGTATCTGGACTGATTTTAATCAATTAATGCCAGGCATCCTATACTCAAGCATTTTTCTAACACAGATGCAGGAATTTAGCTTTACTTAAGCATTCAAATTACAGGTCATGACACGAAACAGCAGAAGTCTGTAAGAAAGTTAACTTATATCTAACTATAATTTGTTTACTACGTGGTCTGTTACTTTACAACCTGATGCCATGCCAATTTCTAAAAACTCAAGGTTATTCGCCAATTAATTTTAACATTCCCTAGAACTTCTGTTAAACTTTGAACGTTCCAGTGTTCCACATTAAAGATGAAATGAGACTTTTGGAAATCAAAATGCAATTACCTTCTATTTAGCAACTGACTTTATGAACCACTATAGGATTTCTTTTCCACAATTCTTCATTCCTATGCAGCTAAATTTAGATGGAAATTTATTTTGGAGTTAAACCCGATAGTTAAAGTTTGGCTGCATGAACCATTTTCACACTGTATTGCTGCCACCATTATATAATTCAACTTATTCCAGCAAATATTAATACAAAACTTTGGAAACAGAAACTGAGAATTTTAAATTAACATGTAATGTTAATGTAAGTTTGTAGTGCAGTGAAAAAAGTCAATGGAAGGTTGAAAACAGATGCATAGATTTTATTGTACAACTAGTTGTGTTGCTTACAGTACTTTGTTGCCTACAGTAATTTTTGGACCACCAGGACTTACTAAGCAGCATTCCAAATGATTGAGAATTTAATAAATGTCAGAAATACATTTTTAAGTTGTTGTTACAGAAAAATGCTGGAAAGACATCCCACCTAAATATGTATTTTACTTTAGCAACCCTCCACAACTAATGTAGGTGGACTATGAAATTACTGAGGTTCTCTACAGCTTATGTAAAATATGCTGGGCTACAGTCTTTAAGCTTTAGTCCTGCAACCTGTAGGATAAGACAGACCTTTGAAATTGTTCAAAGTGAAGCTAATGGAGATTTGTTTGTATGCCAGAGAGCGGTCAGAATGGAGCATTAATTTAAACTTAACAGATCTGGGAAAGGAAGTCTCTTATTAGATACTCAGTTATGTGTCTTTAATAAATGAAATTAGGCAAATCAGAAATCAGGGAAGTTTGTAAGATTCAAGACTATTTTCTGATGACGCATGCCTCTTTCCATTAAAAATTTGAACTTCACGTGACTGTTACCATACACTGAATGAACTTTATGTATATACAACATTTTAGTTTGTAGAATTAAAAGGAGTTTTCTGCAGCTATTCAAGCAAATTGTAGTACTTCAGAAGAAGACGGGGACATTGGAATTGTATAGGAAAAAATCTAGCAAAATAACCGAGATGTTACTGTTTTACTGAGATGTTACCTCAGTTTCCAACTGAAAGTTTACACAAAAGCAGCAGCTACAGGTTTGTGGCCAATTTTCTGCATGTTTAAAAAAATCCACAGAAAGTGTTATATAAAGTGTTATATAAGGTAATATGTAGAAATTATTTTAAAGCAATATAAAATGACAAAAGGGTTAAAGTATTAATACACCTTATGTTGAGGCATTCGATATATAGTGACTTTGGAATGCAGGTGATTAATAGAATCATCTAAGGTTTAAATGACTGCAAGCCAGTCATTATTTTATAATAATCTTATACAAATAGATTTGTATAAATCTACAGAGAAACAGATATGAATATATATATATGATAATAAGCTTGTAACTACAGTAGCATCTAAACATACCCTAACATACATTAGAAAGGTGTTTTTGCAAACTCATAGTGCTACTAATGTATTGTCTTGAATATTGAAAGCATCCTAGATGCTTCCTACAAGTATTAATAAGACAAGATTATTAGAAAGGTTAATTAGGTATGTCCCATGGAAATATTTAAGTGACCGAGACTAGGATCAACTGTTTCTAAACCAGAAAGAAAGCACGTGTAAAACCCCTTCAATAAAAAATATTTTTTTTTAATAAAGAAGACTAACATTAACCATAATCAGATGACAAAAGCTACAGAAAAATATGGGAAAGTAGAAGTGCCAGTGTACAGAGAAGAAGCTGATTTGGGTGGTGATTTCTTTAGAAGAATCTTAACATCCTTAACAAGAGGATAAACATTTGGAGTGAGGGGAGAGAATGAGTAAAAGGAAAGGCACATCAGAGAAGAGCAAATGGGACACATAACATAGAACAAGTCAATCCTGGGCTCTGATTAAAACTCTAAGTTTGAGATCAGATGAAATGAGATGTAATGCCAGTGTGCATTGATTAAATCATCTTGAAGCAACAAAACTGAAACAGACAAAAAAAGTCAAGTAAATGCTGGAAGACTGTAAGAAATTACATTATTGGAAAGCCTTAAAAAGAAATATTTAGATGACTCTTTCTGATGAAGATATTTACCTAGATGAAAACTATCTATCTGGAATTAAAATCTACCAGTCTAATTCCTGAAGTACCTTAGATAACTGTCAAAATAGACTGAAGGGCCTTAACAAAGTTTTAGATTTGAGCTAAGGCAATCGAGGACAACAGTGATGAGGTGAAAATCTATGAATCACAAGAGCAATGTCTTTGCTTTGTGCTGCTTAATCCTCCTTTAACTGACTCTGAGTTTACATTACACTTCACTCGACCTATAGTTCTATTCTACAAAGAAAATGTTATTAAGTTCAATAATACTTTCTTAATGTTTATTCACAAATTTACTTGAAATATATTAATATTAAAAAAAAAAAAAAACACAACAATCTACCAACTCAAGCCAAACTTTATATAAAGAAATTGAAACTGAAAAGTTCTGTTCCATCAGTTGCTCTGATTTTCTTTGCTAAAAATGCTATAACGTGTGATGGGAAATTACATGATTTTTTTAGATATTGTCCTCATATTGTCTACCATAGAAACCTTTTCCTTTTTAAAAGAAAATTATTTTAGTAATTTTTTTTATTAGAATGATTCTGAGGTAAGCATCCTATTAAACATTCCTTCTTTGAAATACATTCTGAGAAGTTTCTTTCTGAGAAAGAAAAATTTCTGAAATTCTGAGGAATCTGAAGGAACTCTGAGGAATCTGATAGCTAACACACCGCATGTACACTTCCTCTCTCACCACCTCATTCCAAAATAATCATTTGAGGAAATAAACAACCTACTTCAGCATTAATGAGTTCAAGCAGATGCACATTCTCCATTACTGTACTAAACTTTTGGTTCATTTTCTTGGTATGCATTATATGTTAGTCAAATTAAATGTAATATACCACTTTGAAAATTGTTTATATCTAAATAAGCTATTGCAAAAAAAAAAAAAAGAGAGAAAGAGAGAGAGAAAGAGAGAAAGAGAGAAAGAGAGCAAGAGAGAAAGAGAGGAAGAGAGAAAGAGAGAAA
>VXAA01006036.1:331409-374240 GCA_013399115.1 Anseranas semipalmata
AAAGAAAGAAAGAAAGAAAGAAAGAAAGAAAGAAAGAAAGAAAGAAAGAAAGAAAGAAAGAAAGAAAGAAAGAAAGAAAGAAAGAAAAAGAAAGAAAGAAAGAAAGAAAGAAGAAAATATGAGTGTGTAATAGCCCTTACAAATTGTTGGATGTACATCATGCTTCACCCACTGCAAATCTTGGCCATAGAAATGGAAACCATTAGCAAAACATTAGAACAAAGCTGGAAACTGCTGATTATCAGTTTGCCACTGTCTTCAGATTTAATGCAGTATTTGGCTCAAAAAGTTCTTCAAAAATCCCCAATATAAGTGAAAATATTTACAAAATAGAATGTCTCTCACTTAATGCCTATTGGGCAATAGTCTTTTAAAACTCCACAGACACTTGTAAATCTGTCAAAAGAATCACTGCCCATAAACAAACTTTCATGTAAAGAGCATTTCAGTGTCAATCAGACTGGATTTGGAATTTTTTAAGCATCATTTTTAAAGTAAACGCAAAACCAGAAATAGTTTAATGTTGATAACAGTAAATTACTAACTATTTACTCACCAGAACCCACCAGTAGCATTTACAGGAATCATCCTGACAGTGCAACCATGTATCAACACCGTGAATTCCTATAAACCTGTCACTGACACTATCCCCCATGAGTTATGCCATTGTGAAAGCTGCTAACAACCCCCACTCCTCTTGTCTGTTCACAGCCTGGCAGCTTATACTGCCAGCCTTGTTGTTTTATTTTCTTGCTATAATGCAGGCTTATCTTTGACAGGAAGGTTGATATTTGATAATTCATTTTTAGAACCCTTACCTTTCCTGTTTCAAAGGAAATTTTAAACCATATGTCAAATGAATTGAATGTTGCACTAAAGAAACCCAAATTTCTGTATGAGACGATCCTTGACTTTTTAAAGTGCAGAAACCTGTTACACTATTTGGGCCTATATACCCAAATGAGAATCTAACAAACTTCAGCAAGAGATTTGTAAATTTAAATTAATTCAATTTCCTCATGATTTATTTTGTTTGGTACAGCTTTATTACATTTTCTTACTTGCAAACAACTTCCCAAGCTAAATAAAACATTACAGGAGATGTATGTTTACACTTCGAACATTGTTGCAGCATTTGATTATATTCTCTACCTATTACATGTGACTTTAGATACATATTTATTGCAAGTATGCACATAAGAGCATTAGCTTTATTACAGTCCATGACACCTATGCCATCTGCAACTCTTGTGCTTATTTATAGTCCTGCAAATTAATGTTTCTTTTCATATAGAATTTTAAACAAGTGTGGAGAAGGGAAGAGATGTCTCATGACTCCTTCTGAGTAGAGTCCAAAAATTTTGGCACAACTTCTAACTGCAAGTAGTTACACTGCTACTTTTCCACAATAATTTCAGAAACAGCATTTTACTTGCAGCTTTGGACTTACGTTGATGATCAGTACACATACATGTGATGGCAACATACAAAGATTCAAGCACTGATACCCTAGCCAGAGCCAGGTTGACTAATACAGAAGCCCTTGAACCAGAGAGGTAAATTCCATGAATAGGGGGTGAACTATCTGAGACAAATGCAGAAAAGGAACAAATCATGGTGGTACTCTGTATTCTCAAGCTTGTTTTTTATTTTCTGAAATAAAGATCAATAATGTAATGCAAAAAAAGTATTAGCACACATAAAACTAAATGCACCATAGTTACAGTTCTGTGCAAAGTTATTTTCAGTGAATTTAGAAGAATGTTTCTATGCACAATTGTTTTATTCACTCATTAATAATTCAGTTTTCTTAAAAAGCTATTTCACAGGATAGAAGCCAGTATGTAAAACTTTAAACAGTCTGATCCTTGTCTGCTTGAAATACACTTTCCTCCTGTGATGCACAGAAACAAATATCTATTTACGTGCTCAAGGCACTAGCTGTCATGTCTAAATGAGACAGCAGCGGTTACAAGTGATAAATCCTAAGGTGAGGAAAGTGAAATAATTGATTTAGTGTCATACAAAACAGCCTGTAAAGTTCACCTGTTCTAATGGAGATCTAATAGAACACTAGATTCAGAAATCTTGACAGTTCTCACAAGTTTTATCAGGTATTCTGGCTTTGTTTTTCAGATTTAAGATTTGTGAGATTTTTGTTTCTTTTAAGTTTAAATCTTTTTTGAACTTTTACAGTATATGAAGTTATGCAGAGAAACTGTCAGGCCTATATTAGTTGCAACTAACCTAAATTAAATCTTTTTTTTTTTTGCTCCCCGTTTCGACAAAGCACATCAGTGTTTTATATAAATCATTTAAAATCCTTTCTGTAAAGATTGTTTCCTAAAAATACATTTAACAAAATGAACAAAGATTGCTAGCAAAACTAAATATTTTTCACACCATAGCAACACATCTAAGACTCTGGTTAATGTATTCTCTCCAAAATGGTAGTTTACATTTAGCGCACCCTTCAGCAGAAAAGCATACTGCAACGGACGGAACAGCACATACAAATGAATATAATGACTAAACCCCCATAATTTTCCAGTCAAGTCTTTGTAAGATTCCTTAAGTGATTCCAGCACACACTATTAGTAGAAAGTTTTGGTTTAATGTCAAGATCCAAACATGCAGACCTCCGCACATCATTAAGATTTGTCAGGAGTGTAGAAATGTGTACAAGCAGAACCCGCTGAGAAATCGGAACATTTCACTTCTGTCTGAATAGTACAGAAAATGAATATCTGAAACCGAAGTGTCTTGTCTGGCTAATTTAGAGCAAGACAAAATTTTTATGAAGCAATAATATTTTTGATCAGATGAGCTAAACTTTTTCCAGTGCAAGAAAAAAAGGACCTTCCAAACACACAAACACGTTATTACTTTGAGTGTTGGACAGACAGAAGAGAATTGCCAGGCAATGACTGAAACAGTATGTTCATAAGCTGAAACTGCAGAAGCAGAAATGATCTCCTCTTTCTCTCTATACTGCTGGATCTCTGATTTTCTGTGCAAGACAGATCATAAAGTTCCACCTAATTAATTCTTCTATCAAGCATATGGCTTTGGTTCAGCTAGAGCATGCTGCTTGGTTTTAAAATCATGTAAATTCATACTTCTTTAGGTGCTAATTATCATCACTATTACTAATTTGCATCCCACTGTCTGAATTAATGTACTTCCAATTTTTGATCACTGGTAGCAAATGCATAACCCACTGCCTCAAATCTAGCAGAGATCTGCCCTCTCTTTTACTGCACACTCTCTCAGACATGAAAAGCTGATGAGATCCATTAATATGAAGTCACTGTTCCTCCCAGCTCTCCAGACTGCATCATTCATTATCCATCATACACATTGATGGGGACAACATTCCTACTCCCAGATGTATACTACCTGCTTCCAGATGTATACTACACTGTTATGCAACCAATGCTTAATACACGCATATATAAAAGGGCACGCAGAAAAGAAAGGTGCACAGAAAACCTTAACTTTGGTATTTCCAAAATTTGTTTGAGAATCTTAACATTTGCAGAATGATTTTTAATATGAAATTTCCTAGGATTCTTTAGCCAAGGGAAAAAATAAAAAAAAAAAAAAGAAAGAATTAACAGCGTGCCATTGTTTAACTGATAGAAAGCTTTCTCCCTAGCCTTTATGCACACATGCAGACATCTGCTTCCATGCAATAAACTCTTCTAAAACATTATTTCTTTGCCTCTCTACTTTATTTCCGAATCTTATTAAAACCCTCCCATACTATTCTATATTATCACAAACTAGAAAATCTAATGGAATTTTAAGAAATGATCCACTTAGGAAAATTTCTAGTTAATCTGTTTGCATATGAACATTACCAGTGGAACACTGTCAAAATGTTAGTTTTATTGTACAATAGAATCCAGTGCACATATACAAAATGTGTTTTTTAATGCCTGTGCTGTATCTTTGCCAAATCAAAACAAACTGAAATGCATCTCAGCCTGCTGAAGCAAGAGACTATTCAAAAAGAGGTCAGAAAACTCTAAGAAGAAAAAGACTCATTTTATCAACTAATAACTGAAAACAAATTAATTGCCACTGCATGAAGCTATTCTTTTCTCTTTTCCCTACACCATTCTGTACTGCCTCTAAATACATCATATAAATGTGATACCAGGTACATAACAATATGCTCCATTTATGCTAACGTCTAAAGAAATACCACATGCACCTATTTGGCTCCTCATGCTCCAACACCCAGTTCGAATTTCTATTTGTCTACAGTTTCAAAATTTTAAGGTTAATTTTAAAATTAAAAATATAATTAATATTAAAAAAAAAAACTAAAGTTACTGGTTCCTGGAAAATATTATTCAGATTCTCTGCTCATGCTGGGAAAATTTTTCCACAAAATGTATGCAACTCAGATGTCTAAATCGCACTGTTAAAGTGACTTAAAACATTTCATTTAAATTAGACTAAAGCTTCGATCTGTTGAACATATTTTTGAAAAGGGTCTTTTGATACTTTTATTGAATGTTGTCCTTCTGTAACAAATAAACAATCACCTTTGACTGTGAATTATCTGCTGATCCAACAAATTATTTAGAAAGTTAACACTCAAGCTGATATAATACTTAGAATTTTCATGATGCGATTCAGTAACATTACTGTCTATAAAACAAATCAAACAATAGACAAAACCTCTCAACATTGCAATTATTGTCCTATTGATAATTATCGCATTATGATTATACTAAAACTTTATTCTGTAAAATAGATTATTCTCAGGCCTATAATGTTATGCATGAACTAAATGTATAATTCCATCTGAAAAAGCAGTAACGCATTTGATTAATTTCTCCATTTCTGCCTATATAGAAGTCCAACAAAAGCTGAAAAATTCTCAATTCATTAACTGAAAACATCAATTAGTTTCTAGATCAAAATTGGTTTATAGTTCATTAATGGACATAATGGACATAATGCAAATCTTCGTAACTTATTTTGAGGACTCCAATGGGAATACACACATTTAAATTTTAATTCAACTCCTTGTAAATAATACCGATTAAACTTTTTTTTTTTTGTATTTTCCTATTGGTAAATATATTCCCTCATAATTTGTGATAAAAACAAATGTTTTCAGGATTTTAAATCAGGCAAATCAGAGTGTTTTAGTCTTAAAAGAGCATAAACTGATTATTTTTTATTTTGCAGCTTCCTTCTTTGCTCTATTTATAGAGACAGTGGCTGCAAGAATTGAGAACAAGTGACCCTTTTCAATTTCCACCTATTTCTCTTTTCTAAATTCTGTTCCATTACTGTCTTAATTTTGTAACACATTTCCACTTTGCAATACAACATCATATAGAGCTCCCTGAGGAAGGTACTGAATGAGAATAATGTAGATGCAACAGTGTATTATCTCCAGTCTAGTCAGCCCTGCTAAGAGACAGGGTTAATTAGCTATGATGTTCTATTGGTAAGGCAACACTATGCTAATAACATCCAGTGAAATGGATGTTTCTCTGCAATAAGGCCACAGAGGTTGTGAAGACAGAGAATTAGTCTCCAGTCGAAAGACAAGTATGTTTTGAAGTTGTGTGTTACTATTCAGCTATTACGTAAAATACAGGAAAAAGGTGAAATTCTCATACTAAAAAAAAATCCGTAAACATCTTTAAGAGCTGGTTTATTGCCACAACAAAGAAGGATAGCAAGCTGAAACACAGCATGGGACTAGTCTGCAGAATGTATGTGATTATTTTGTTGAAGGCTGATTTTAATTTGACTATCTTCAGAAAAAGTGAACTTCTAAAACAATCTTGCAAAGAAGGTGTGCTAAATGCCGAGTGCTGAAACACTATGTTAATGAAGATTTCTTCATTACCACCATATTTGTAAGAAAGAAGCAGAGCAATCCCTCTCTGGTTCTTCCTTCTCTGTCTGTACAACTAAACAGTAAGAAATGGATGCTGTAGGAACCAAAACACTGAAACCTAATAGAGGAAAGCAAAGACAAAACTATGGGTTTCCAGTATGGAACATGACCAGCAGGCAATTAAAAAGTGAATTTTGTACTGAGAATCCTGTGCATCTTCTTATACAGAGTTTAGAAATCACTTGGCTAAGGAAGGCCATATTGTGCTTGCTTGCCTCCCTATGAACTGAGATATTTAGATACTCTGGGTTGTATATGACATTAGTAGAAAAAACGTGTATATTGTCATGCTATTTGAGAATGAAAAAAAATGAAGTACTTGAAGAAGAGGCAGAGGAACCTGGTATTTTCAGGTAACTAATGAATAGCTACAAAGAAGACGGAGACAGACTTTTTCTGGAAACATACATCTAAAGAAAAAGGACCAATAGTCACAAGTTGCAGCATAGGAAATTCTGACAAAGGATAAGGAAAGAAAAATCATGACATTTATTCAACACTGGAAGAGGTGCCCAGAGAGGAGCTGGAATCTCCATGCTTAGACTCAGAACTGAGCTCAATAAGGCCGTATACAAATGGATCTAAATATGAAGTGAGTCCTGCTCAAAGGACCAGAGGTACTTTGCAATTTACATTTCTCTTCAATTTTAAGATATTTCTAATGCTTCTATATGAAAAACAATGTGAAAATGGCCAATGTAACATTGTAATTTCTCCATTTTTCATGCATAGTTTACTAGCTTACCTTTTAATTTTTCTAAAAGGATTATACAATTTTAAAAGATGTGGTTGTCATAAACTGAAGTTTTTATGTAGGTGCATTACTTAAAGGTGGGAAAGTTGGGGATAACATACTTTTGCAAGATACAGTTCTGTCAACAATTAGGTTAAGAGGCCCCCAGCTCCAAACCATGTCTCCTGGAGTAGTGAAATCTGACTGATTATTAAAAGGTAGATGATCTATGAAGTCTTGTTTCTATTTTAGATGAAGTTACCTCTTTTCAGTCATATTTGTGCATGTGCATGTAAATACCTACATACATACTCATATACACTCTTAAGTTAGTAACAAGTTAAAACATATACAGCATTGAAAAAATGTTAGTGTGAAAATGGCAGCTAGAATCTGTACTGGCAGATATGAAACAAGGTAAAAGCAAAAGTTCAAAAAAAAATTGTGGATTTTCAATGGGATCAGAATGTCAAAATATCATAGGAAATTTATTATGAGCAATAAAGGCAGAGTATTCAGAGTGGAACCACCTTGGTTTCCATTTTTACCATTCAATACATACCTTTGCTCTTTCAGCTGTTACGGTCAAGACTATTAAAAAGTTATAATGAACACTGTTCAACTTTGGAGGGAGATGAATGAAAGGTTCACAGTAAAACATACACAAGTCTATCATACTTTGGTGAAGAGGCTTCCTTTCTAAAAAATCTTCATATGACTACACATTTCAAATATCCCATGCTTCTTCCAGAAGAATACCTATCAAGTGGCACTGTCCAGACCAGAAAGGAAATATTTGGTCATACTGAAAGGAAAAAGTGGTAATCGTTGCCTTAGACAGGCAATAAGATATATTATGATCTTAAAATATTGACGCAAAACAAAAGCTTTGTTTTCATAAACATAAAGATGAACTGGAAAGCTAAAACCTGTCAAATGAATAAATGTATCTGCTTATACTAGTCTATGCAATACTTGAAAATCCTGGAAATACAAGGACTATACAGACCTGGAGTGAAATCCTAAGCTTACAGAAAACATTTTTTTTTCTATGACTTTAAAGTAGAACCAGATTTCATTTTATAATTGCCATCTCACTATTTAAAATCACATGCTTTTGCACTTCTTTCCCCTTAAAAACATATTATGTGTGCATTTTTGTTTACCATCCTTTTGAACCTAAAAATGCTCATGACAAAGTTTGTTCTGGAATGTGTGTTAAAAACCTGCTGGATTAAGGTTCAGAGATGTTTTTTAGCCAAATTGTAGTTGACACTGTCCCTTTAAAGTCTAATCTGAAGGACTTCAAAATAGTAGATCGTATGGAACTCAATCTGTTTATCTGAAATGGATGAAAGGGTTTGTGCTCCACCTAGGTCTGAACTCTTGGTTCCACAGTGTCAAGGTATTTCAAGCCCAAAGTTTAGACCATTAAGACATGAGCCTCTCTCATGAATCCTCAATCTTTCCCATGTTAATATCCACAATTAAAAGGTGAATTAATGCCCTGGTAAACTAGGAAAAATATTTTAAAATACTAAATGACAACCATTATGAAAAGTTTCTATCAAAATTGCCATTTCAGGCACAATAGGTGACAGATATCTTGTTTTTAGTCATCCTGAACAAATCTCAGAAAAAAAGTCACTAAAGAAACATTAGTTTGTTCCCAAATGGCACATAAGAAAACCCCTCTTTCATTTATTACCTTTGTCTCATCCCACTTCCATGGTAATCTGTTTAAGACTACCTTAGCCAACCAAAGTGTGAAATAAATCCAATGTACCCTATAACACAGGCAGCTCCAGTTAATATTGTTCGAATTATTTACATCTGAAGGGCCGCGCCTGTCTGGATAGCTGGGCCCGACGCTTCTCTGGACTTGGTTTCTGCTACTCACATCTGTTTCAGCTTTAGACTTTCACTGGTATTCTGCCAGCAGCCACAACTTTTTAATGGCTACAATAAACTACAGAGACTCATCAAATCTTTGTTGAACGTGTTAAAATTATAACCTCTTCAATTAAAATTTTGATTTAAAAATAAACTACAGCATTATCTGAAGAGAAAAAAATTGAAAGGGAATGTTTGAAAGAGATACAACATTTTTATATGAGTGATTGTTTCTTTGTTTAAATGTAAGAGAAATATTCACAGGAATGCTTGTTAGAATCCTGCTGCATATTTCTGAGTGATAAAATACCAACATCTGAAAACATTTCCACAACCTTTTTTGTTTCAAATCCTTGCTGTCATTAACTTTATATGTTAATTGCTTTGGCTGGGTTTCAAATACATCTTCACAAAGAAAAACTGTGAAAACAACCTCAACATAACACATTTTCTAGATTTTCTATGAATATCTAAGAAAATATGTTGAAACAGAAATCAATGATTACAAGAAAGCTGCAGTTTTTATTTTATAAGTTAGTTGAAGTGCTTTTCCTTTCTGTCTCTTTGCAATGTAGAACAAATATGATGTGAATGTCACAGCCTCAATGCAGATCCTGCAAGACTAAGATGCATTACAGCAGGACTACATGCTGAAAAAGTACAAGATCAAACACAGATCATGTTTCTGCACAAACTGGCCCAAAACAGGGCAGGCCAAGGGTTTTACAGGGCCAAGCGATGAGAGGAGATAGAGCACTCACTTATGCCCGGGTCGAACAAACATAACTGATACTTTCCTACCACTGTTAACCTTTGAAACTATCCTAAAGATAGTAGTGACCTAATTTAGCCATTTCTAACTGTAACGATAATTTATTTTGTAACGGTTTCATTGCCTTACATTGAAAAGTCATCTTGTTCAACTCTGATTCTAAAAGTACTCTCGCGTTTTGATGCAGATGTGTTATTTAAATGCAAATGGAGAAGCTTTTTTATAAGCTTTTATGTGGATTCTGTCCCTAAACTCTATTTTCTACACATAATTGCTTCAGTAAAAATAACAACTTTTCCTTAGCAAAAATGACAGGCTCAAAATATTCAGTCATCATTCACTGGATTTATTTTTAAGAGTCATATGAAGCACAAAATAAAAACGAAACTGCTTGTAACACTTAGAGAGCAACCCTTCCTAGCTTATATCCACTCAATACCTTGATTGATAGATGAGTTGGGTTTCTGAACCCCTCTTTATAATAAACATTTTTAAATGTTTATTTTATGTCCCAGGGTGAAAATATTTTGAACTAGAGCTTTCCATTTCCCTTTGCTGTGCCTTGGCAAGCTGTGTTTTATTTCTACATTAATAGTATTCAATTCTTTCTTGTAGCTGTTAAATTGTTGTTATACAAGTACTGAAGAAAGTATTTATGTTATGGAACTAGCAGATATCTACAGTTAAACACACAGTTGTGGAGAAGCCAGAGGAAAATTCACACATAAAATTTCAGAAAGATTTCTTTAGGGGTCTTTCAATTGTAAAAGGGAATTATAGAAAATTACTTTTCAGTGTCTTTACTTTCATTTTTATTAAGTCATGAGTTTGAAATATTTTTTTCTATTTTATGTGGGTAGTTTGTGCCACAGTGTAAAAACTCCAAATGAATCAACACTATAAACCTAATTAGCAATAATCATATCTCATAAAGGTCACATTTTAAATGGCACTTAGTAGTTAGGAGAACAAATTTGAATGTTCACAGTTACCTTCTAGGTCTCTCTTCAGTTTCCTTAAGTCCTTTATTAGGTCTTCAAACTTAACTTGGGAGGCCTGGAAAAAATCCTGTGGTTCTGGTAAAGGAAAAATACTCTTATCTGTTCCTGCTTCCTAAACAAACAAACAAACAAACAAATAGGCCACTATGAAAATTAAATGCATTTACAGTGAAATAAATTACTTTTTTGAAATGGCATCTATAAAACACTATTATAAAACTGCAAAAATAAGATATTTTAAATAGTTCTTGCTAATACGGCATATATATATATATATATCATTTAAGATGAAATCCTGACCAGTCTGAGTGTTGAAACTTCCTTTTAGACGTTGTAATGCAAACTGTGCTCAATTTGAACTATGAAGCAACTCTGAGCTCACAACATTTCAGTTCATTTTATATCAATAAAAGTTTAGATAACGGATTAAAAGTTTCTTAAAACCAGATAACATGAATGCCTATTTTAATGGAGCAAGTGATCTTATGCCAGAAGTTTGTGGTTTCACTCTTTCTCAATTCATTAAATATATACACATTTCACATGGATAAATTGAAAACAATATTTATATATTGCCTAGTATATTTTATACAGATAAAAACATACAGTTGAAGGCCTATGCAGCTCAATAAATAAGTTTAATATCTGTATGGAACTCCTAAGCATATACCTTATTTTTAGTAAAATAAAAAAATTTCAGAAGTAAAAAAAAATAACAAACAACTGCACAAGATTCAAAGCAATATCTCCAGAGGAAACCTAATAATTCAAGTATATAAATGGTATTAAAATGACATTGCTCTGTATAAGCATATACTAGTGAGTCTGCACAAATTTCAGTCTGAAATTAAGGAAAGCTCATGGCCTGGAGAACTGTTTTGTGAACAGTGAAAAAATAATTTCATTATTAGAAAGATATGAACACTCAAGAAAAAAAAAAAAGTACAATGGGTAACATTTACATTGTCACCACTTCCTCCAAAGAGAAGATAAACTGTTTTGTGTTACAGAACTCCCTGACGTAAAATTACTGTATAGCAGAAAGTTTGCAGGAATATTAAATAATTAAATAAATAAATTACAGACTAGACAAAAAAACAAACAAACAATTTTTGTATTTGATTTGTACAGATCTACATATCTGCTAGTTTTGTATCTTCTCTACAGATCAGTCTCAGGAGCTGTTCCACAATGTTCTGACAAACAGACCCTCCAGTGTTAGAGATGTCTTCAGTTACTTTAGCCTTCAGTTACTTTAGAAAAAATACTCATGAGTACTAACTCTTCAATTCAACATGCATATGTAAGAATTAAAAAAATAATTAAAAAAAGCTTAAACAATAAAAATAAAAAGAAATAACGTTTATATTCAACCAGAGATACACCTCTTCCCACATTCCCAATCTCTAACTTCATCTCCATCAACTGAGTCACCTATTCTAAAATATCAATCTGTCATTGTGTTTTGTCATGAGAGAGAAATAATGCTTGTGTCTTCCATTATTATCACATCAAAACAAAATTTGCAATGTCACAGTAACCAGAATGTAAGAAGAACGGACTGGAGTGATAACCTGTCCAGCCTGAAACAGTCACAGACAGTTGTCTGCATTTTCCAAAGTCCTATCACAAAACCTACAGCAAATTTTAGACCTATTGAGCTATTATAAGAAAGCAAAAGAAATGGGTTAAAACCCATTTCAATTAGAGCTACTGTGGTCAGATGGAAAAAAAAAAAAAAAAAAGCAAATGCAAACCTTTTTACAAACTCTTAAAGAAATCACTTTTAGAGAAGTGTATACAGCAAATGAAACTTTTACCTTATCACAATGGCGTAGGTAATATATGACGACATAATCCACAAGATTAATACGATTATCCTAGGGAAAAAGAAAACAGATTATTAAAAATGGATTATGGATACATACAAATGTTAAATGTTGTAGGATTAACACTGTTGCAAGTAAGTGAAAAATTACTGTATTTCAAAATATATTATTAGTGTTTATTGCTGTGAGAAATAGAACTCACAATATCTTTAGTCCTAACATTACTGACAAAAAAAATTGATCTCATGTAACAACCACAGGCTTGATTGTGCTACCACTGGACCTCGAGCTTCTTTTAGTTCTAAATAGCAGGTACAGAAAACATGCAGTGGGATAAGCTGTCACTGTGCATTTTTTAATAATAAAAGGCATTCTTGTGTTATATTAACTATATCATTAATTAATAATATTATTCTTGAATACAATATTAACTAAAAAATATAGTTAACTCAGATACATTAAAGTTAGTTGAACTTCTTGATTCCACCAGTCTCAAGTCGTCTACAAAGAAGATCTGGAAGGGGCAAAGGTAATTTTCATATTATACTCTAAACATAAAACCAGACAGAACGTGCCTATTTCATGCCTTGTTGGTTTATAAACATGAATTTTAATGCTCTCTTTGTGGAATCACCCTTTCCTTGGTCCTGCATACAACAAATATATACAGCATTTTATTTTGTTACATGTCATTGGTTCAGCATAGGACATATGAACTAAAGGAAAAGGGGAAAACTGTGACATATATTACAGGATACCATTCAACAACATAAAAGAATTAGAATATAGGGAATTATATCTGAGATGTCTTTGCTGTTTTTTTGTATGCATTTTTTACCCTATATTCACAGGTAATGGTACAAATGTTTGTACGTGAACAATGTCTGACTTCCTGTACACAGCTGCCTCACCTATATTACATCCTGCAGCACATTATATTTTATTAGTATGATACACCAGCAAACTTTTTAACTAAGCAAGTCACTCCTGTCATGTAGTCAAAACCACTCTGCTTATATAACCTTTTCAGAATACATTGATGGCAGGCTGTGTGACAAAAAAGAACTGAGGTGGCTCATGAATATTTGATTGCCCTTCTAAAGTAAAATATGCCTGTTGTTCTATTTTCTGTATGTTAAACTATCAAACTTACTACTTCGGTTTAAACAGTATTTCCAGAAGAAAAACATAGGGATTTTGAAGTGGTGAACTATGATTTTTTTTTTTGTATCAAGTAGCTTTCTAGGCTCATGCATGTGACAACAAACAACCTTTACGTGAAAGAAAAGATATTCAACATTGACACTTTACCTTTGCTCCTGGAATTTAGCTTACCTAGAAATCATATTGCTTGCTGGCAGTTCCCAGAAAGGGAACAACAGAACACAGGAAGGATACCTTAGTGTTCAAATATGCAAGGCCCTCCATTCTTCTTCCTTGCAAATATGGTCTCCGGTTATCTATAAGGTTCCATGTCTGCCTATAGCAGCTAGCCCCTCTGATTTTTTATGCATTTTGGAGACTAGCCTTACTTCTCACAGCAATATAAACTAATAATATATTTATTTTGGCTACCAGGAAACTGTAAGTACTGTAATTTTTTAGCTCGCTTTGCTAACGAACATGTCTTATGCAATTGTACTGTACATCTGTCACTCCTTTTCATAACCCACGATTTTGCAGTCTGTTGACTAAACCCAGCCAAATTGGAAAGTCACAGAGAAGATTAAATTCTTACAATTCCATGGTTAGATAGAAGAGGGAGACTAAAATTAGTACTTCAACTGAGAAAACTCAGGAAAAGCTCAGTTGTTTTACATTTTTCCTCATGGCAGCTGGCTGACCAAGGAACACCTGACTACTGGGAAGCTGGGCCTGGATCTAGTTTAGCTGCAGCCTGTATTGTGTCTTGTCCATGGAGCAGAACTGGAAGAAAAGTGGTCATATAGGACAGCTGAACTATTGCAGTGAAGAGGAAAGTAAGAGGAGACAAAAGACACAAATCCATTGGAAAAACTTCCATAAATTCACTGGCTCACTGAAAAATTTATTAAATCTTGTTTTTATTCTTTGTTAGTGATGGCACTCCTGAGTAAAATAAAAAGCTCCCTAGACATACTGTTCATATGACAATGCTTGTCTTCCAAACTGAGAGTATTTCTATGTACATCCAGCATAACTGGGAACAAAAGCTTAAACTGTATCTTTCTTATAATTCAGGACAGCACTTCAAGTAGGAAAAGAGGAAGAGTGAGAGAGAACCATTTTTTTCTCTACCTCCAAATCTGTACCAACATCAGTAGAAAACATCTCTTCGCTAGTTCCCACATCCATATGGTGTCTAGGTATGCTTTGGTAGAGAAGGATTTTTGAGTGGTGTTTACATTCCTACATTATCTAGCACCTTGTCCTCTGCCCTACTGAAATAAGGATCAAGGTAACCTCATCTCAAAAGGTGTGCAGTTTGTCTAAGCCTTACTTTGATCCTAGCGTGACTAATCAAAAATGGGCTAGTGGTTCTCAATTTTTGACAAAAATAATTTACTGCCATCTGTGAGCATTTGCTTGTGTATGCCATTCAGAATTCATGCTCTACATCTACTTAACTGCCAATCTGAAAAAAACACCGACAGTATCTTGTTGGATCTGATGCACCTTTTTGAAGGGGATTAAAATCCTGTGATTTATATATTTATATCCTTTATGTATAATTCTTTAGTGTATACTCTACACTGAACCCTTCCTGGTTTTTTGTTTTTTAAACCTGACCTTTCAAGCCTTTTTACTCATATACAACTAAGTTAAGAGCAAGAAAAAAGAATGGGGACATTTGTTGGACAAGACTTCAGTGGTCTGTGCTCTCTCACGTCTCTCTACCTACTGTAATTAAGTCCCCACTAGTAAAACATACACACAGAAGTTCTCACAAGAGATAATTATCTCAGTGGTACTGAACAGAAGAAATAGGAGATTATGGAGACATGCATGTGCGTAGAAGAAAGAGGTAAAAAGTGGGGAGGAAAAGGAAGAAAACAGTACAAAATGACTTACTCTTTCAAGCAAAAAATGGTAAGAAATGAGAAAAGATTAACTTTTGATAGATGATGGAACAGAAAGAGATCACTTGAGGAAAGTAATCTTTAAGTAAAAATAAGTACTTACTCTGCTTTTGACATCCTTTAGTTTGGGGAGTATTTCCAATCCAAATCCATCAGCTTGACCTCGAGTCCTATTCCCACCATTCATATAATTTCCAAAAGCCAGAATCAAACCTAAAATTTCCTTTATACTTGTCATGTTCAGCAAAGCCTGGAAAATAGATACTAGTCTGAAACATCCATTGCAACAAAAATTCTAACTACTCATATGACAAAGTTTTTTAGATTTTATTTTTGCTAAAGGAGGTTTTGTTTCTCATGTGCCCCTATGGGGAAAGGAAGCTAAAATTGGTAGAGAAATCAAACATTTAAGAGAAGAATTTATTAGACTATAGCTGCCTAAGATACTATCTTTAACTTAACCCACATGAGGTAAATTATACTGCATTATATACTGTGTAGATGACAGAAAGATTAATGGAAGAAGTTTTACTGCAGGATATTACTAAACATCCTCAGTAGCCTTTAAAAATCTTACAGACAAAGTGGTTTTTCGTGAGTTTACATAATGCACAGTCAAATGGAGATGTGTTATTTTTGCTGCCACTGGGTTACACTCAGAAAGGCATATTCAATCTGCTTCTCATTGGTCCTGGTGCTCTGAAAATTCACATTTCAGGATCCATACTTAGTGCAGCTATACCAGGGTTAAGGACAAAATTATTATGCCTCAAAAGAAAAAAGAAATGTAGAAACACAGTGGAGAATTAATAAATTATTTTAATTTCCATATAAAGACATCTATTTTATCTATCAAGATTCTAAGGCCACGGGCCTAATTCTTAACTACGTAGCTTTAACACATTGAAAAAATCAATTGTCATGTGAGCTCCTCTTAAGTATAATAATGGTAATGCCTCTCTCCCTATCTCATACAATTTCTTTATGTCCTCTTTATGTCTCCTTTGGAAAGGCAACACTAAGTAATTATTTTTATTGTTGGAATATGCAAAGAATATCCAAAGGAATAGAGCGTGGGTAGTTTGTGGCAGCAAAGCTGTTCAAAAGATACTCTTTACATGGCAAAAATAAAAATTTAAAAAAAATTAAATGCTGTCCTGGCCAGGATGTTGTACCTTCAGGACGCTATTTCATTTCTTTTTTAATTCTTATTTCATTTTTACTTTTCATATTTTATCTATTATAATTTCAAAATCTTCTCTTCAGTCATTCATTGTAAAGAAACCTTAGATAAAGGTTGTCAGGTACTAAAAATCTGCTGTATCATGGTAACAGAAGCGTATGGATACCATGGGAAACTAATAAGCTAATGCATGTTATAGGCAGCTACTGCTGATGGCACCCATAGCGGTATGCAAACAAAGTAACTTTGCAAGGCCATGTACTAAATTAGTTTGATATTTAATTTCTATTTTACAGAGATTATCTATTTTTCTACTTAATGTGCAAAGTAATCAAAATCTGCCTTTCAAGTAAAAATAATTTTTCCTATGTAGAACATACAGCTACACACACAACTCATCTTCCCCCTTTCCTCCTGTTCTTATAAGCAGCTAAAAAGCTAAAAATATCATATATATTTTTATTTTCCTGAAAAGCCTATAACCATGCTTAATGTTCATCACTTTTGGCAAAAACAAACAAACAAACAAACCAACATGAGTAATCTAAAACATATTATGTTTTTATTTAGTTTCCATTAGGACTTACCTTAGAAACACGAGTTATGATATCAACTTTCCGGTGAACTGATGTTATCCCTTCGGAGAAAACTGACTGGAAGATAATACACTGAGCTCGTTCTGGGAAGTTGGGGATCTGAGATAACTCATATAAAAATCTGTGGAAAAAAAAAGGATACTAATGAATCCTTACATTTCATATCTGTGGGGTACATAATGGATCAGAGCTGTAGTATTACGAAATATATACATAATGCAGTCTTTCCTACTTTGAATCAAAATTCTGACAGAATTTATAATTGTATTCTTTATGCTGTGTTCTTTGTGTTCAATGTGTTGAGAAATCCTATTAATATCAAGAAAGATGCAATACATTAATTCTTATAACATTAATCCATTAATCCACTGTCTAGTAATAAAGAGGAATCATAAACCAAGATCATAGGTTTAAAAAAAAAAAAAAAAAGCTAGAGAAACACTATCTATTTACTGTTTTACTCATGTGTTTTTGCTTCACTTTAAAACATGCCCAGCAATACGGAACTCAACATATTCCTACAGCGTTATTTCATAATATAGAATGTCTGCCAAGAAATTTCTTCTGATGCTCAACCTCAATTTTCTTTTACTAATTTGCACCACACTTCCAATTATATAGCAGCACGTTTTATGGTAATGCACCTAGCCATGTATTTAGCTCTCAAATACTTGCAGATTATATCTCTCTTCAGTCACTGCTCAGCAAAGTTACTAACTCTCTCTCTGTTCTTTATCTCTGCTCACATTTTCACTCTTCTTATGAGGTTACTCCAGCTTTTTTACTTTAACTCTTTGGTAAATAAAAATAAATAGAAGTATATTCAACAACTCCCGTTCAGGTATCACAAAATGAAAGCACCCCAAGGCATGCATAATTACTCCCTCTTCTCTTCTTCAATTTAAAATGTAAGACTTTGGCTAAATAATACAAAAAACTTTAACATTTCTTATAATAACAGGGTTTGCATAATTTGCTTTGTGGGTTTTGAGTCAATGATTCCAGTGCTACGCATGCTTTCTTTAAATCGAGAAACAAACTGTCTTTTGGTCCACTATCACTACAGAAGAATTTTTCTAATCTCCTGTATACAGGTATTCTTAGATCCCCTTTAATATGATGCCTTAAAGATTCTTCTACCTCACTGAATTCTAGGACATTTTCTGAACTATTATTAGCTTGAATTCTTATTAAATTTATTTTAATTATTTAAACCAATTAATCTGATTTCTTCAAACTACTTCTTTTTCATTATAACTAATATTAATATTTTTAAATCCCCTTTACAAATTTCTCATACATGCAATGCTTTGCTGAATACATAGTGAGTCTATAAAAAAACTGCTACCATTCACCTGTGGCTGGTGTGAAATATGGTATTCTAATTGGACTATCTTTTTTTTTTTTTCCTTCTTTTTCTTTCTTGCATGATGAGAAAATCTATTGTAAGAGAAGGACTGGGGAGGCTAGGCTTGGCTCTTGCATTTAAGCAGTGGGAAAAAAAGAAATGCCAAGCTGGTATTAATAAAAATACTTCCTATTGGGAATGAATGGTATTGCCAGGAAAAAAAAGAGGATACTTTGTGTGCACTTCGTGTGAGAGAAACAAAAGAAAGAAAAAAACCAACCGCTTCACAGAAGTTCTGACATACATACATTTTAAAAGTTTAAATTTAAAAATTCAAATGACACATTTTCTTGCCTTCCCTTGAAAAGGGAGCTTTCATCCACATTTCTGGTCATCGGAATACAACATAGTTGTGTTGAGAATTAAAAGAGCTTTAGCATAAAAAGAAAATGTCTCCAGATTTTGGAATTCAAAGTATTCAATGTAAATATCCTGACCAAAAATTTATAACTGAAATATGTCACAAAGAGGAATCAATCTTAGCAGTTACCAAGCAGAACATCATGGCTTGAACCTGTGGTTATCAAAGATAAATCACCACGTTCACGTGGATGAAGCTTTTTGAGAGAAAACAATATTCTTAGTTCAGTCAGTGTTGTGATTTAAAACTGAGGAAAGTATGATTTTGACTTAAAGTTGCAATGAGATGACTATGACATGATTTTTTGATTGGTTTTTCATTGCTACACTTCTCATGGCCTAAAGTAAACACAGAGAATTTGCTGTTCATCTGTGTGAGGTCCATTTTACTCCTCTCCTGCAGAAACTGTAAATAAAAAATACATTTACTTGAGAACTCTTTTATCCTACTAGAATCTTGCAACAAAGTACTTGAGAATACTTTCAAAATCAGGCATATTACCATGTTGTTAGTATAACAGAACATTATTCTTTCAGAATAAAAACAAAGAAGGTTGATTCTATGATGGTAAACTATTTATCAGGTCACATTTATCCATGTTTGAAGAATACAAAATTAGATTTTTTTTTCTTTTTGAGGAAAAAAAAGCATATCTAATCCTTCAAGCTACTAAGGAAGCCAGTAGGATTTAAACTGAAGTCAATGAAAATTATTTGTGTGTAGAAGACGAGCAAATGGCATTACTTGGACAGAAAGCCTTATTTTATTTGCAATTATCAATAGTCCACTACTTCCCGAATTCAAAGTACATACAAAACAGAACATCTCACTACTATATTTTGCTACCATTTCCTTCAGTAGTATTTCTTTCACAGTAGCAAGGACTTCACAGAGATTATATTAAAACTAAAATGGTCTTCTTAGACACTAGTTTAAGGATCTGTATCCTGCTAGCAAAGCCCCAAGTTGTGGCCAATTATGCATATAAATCTTTATTGTGTTAATGAATATTAGCATTTTAGCAACTATTATCATGAAGCATAATTTAGGGGAATATTGTCATGTTGCTAAGATATATTTACAGTTTGTGCCAACAATAGCAAGTGTAAGATGCCAGCAAAACAAATCAAAATCACATGTGCAGGAGAGCATTAGTGATACCAGTAAAATTTTCTATTTGTCTGGGAATCAAAGGCATTTTAAAATGACAAAGACTTCCATTAGACTTCAGTGAATTCAAGTCAATGGTTTCAGTATATGAATGTCTATCACTAGTATTTACAACCATTTATAAAAGGTTTAATTTGCACTTTTGTTCTGATCCTTATTAAAGAAAATACATCAAGCTTATGCCCTGTAGCAAATTATTTTAATCATACCTACAATTTTGCACTTTTCTATCTTTAGTGTTTTATGCAGTTAATATGCACATGCAGTTCCAAAAAATCTCCAGTTCTGCATTTAGGCTAAGAGGCTGACTTAGACAACAAAACCTGATCTACTGAGTTTTCAGAAAGGACATTATTTTGAAGGAGCAATAAAAATTACTTAAGTAATAATTTGCATTATCAGCAAATTGTTTCCTCCTTGAGACAACATCTTAAAAAGCTAACTTTCCTAACCTATGCAATTTAATAGAGTGAAAAGGGGATAATTAAGACTTGCAGAGACAACATAAAGAGTAATTGATAAAGAGTAGCTTTTCCACTATAGTTTACAAAAAGGGACAACTTTTTATAACTCTAGAGCTCTACAAGACTCGTATTTTCCAGAACACAAAATACATTTATATTTATTTCACTCAGACTTGCAGGTTGCCAAAGATTCAAACTCTGGAAAACATCAACTAGTCACACAATGTATTCTTATGCTCCAAGCTAAGGCAATGAAAACCATGGATACAGGATACATGAACAAGCGAGTACATATACTTTACAGATATAAGTGTTCTTAAGTCAAGAATGATAGCTACTCTTACTCAAAAGAGTGTGATAGCCTCATCTTCCAATTTGAACTGTCCCTAGTAGACTGCATGTAGCTATCAGCAGCGAGTATTTAGCTGCTTTGTATTAGGAGAAAGAGGAAAAAAATCCACTCTTCACCACCAACAGTCTAATGGGAAAAAAAGGTATGGAAATGCAATACTTCTGACATCAACCAATCATATGCTACCTCTGCTGTTTCAGTTCCTTCTCTCACTACCCTTTCTTATGCCAAAGAGAGCAGAAAAGACAAAAAGATAAAGAGAGAGAAAAGGATGCAAAATGGCAGAGATACTCCAGGGAAGGAAATAACATTGTGATTAGGAGAGGATGGAAATACAAAAAGAAAAGTAGCAAAGCAGTAGAAGACAGGTACCACTGGTAGGCCTAAAGCTGGAATCAAATACAAACACTAAAACAAAATTCAGGATTACCATGCTGTTCACAGATTTTTATGATTTTCACATTGGTCTAAGGTTTATTACAACAGCAGGAGCAACATCTAGGAATGTTTCATCCTAACATTTGTCACTGCCCACAACAGTCACAGGAGATGAGCTGTCGAATCAGCCTTGTAGGTCTTCAATCAGCATGACTTGAGTGTACATTGTGTCATGGTCACAGGACTCAGCAAAACCCTTTGTTTGAGTAGCTTTTCCAAATAATTAACACGCAAAATCAGTCTGGCCCTGCTTTATAAGATACTAATTTATCCTTCCCTTAGAGATTTTAAGGCTAAGCCTACAAATGTGAAAACGGTAACAGAAATTTTTATTGATTCAAGGCCACATATTTAATCAGTTCTTGTGCTCCAGGTTGATCAAGTATTACCTGTAACGTCTGAAAAAAGTGAGATAAACACAAACTTAACATCATACCTTGAATTATAGAAAAAAGTTAAAAATTAACTAGTAAATATTATGTACTAAGATCCTTTTTACCATGTCACCAAAGGACTACACTACATAATGATAAAATATTAAGAAAAAAAAAAACTTACTGTTCAGGTTTATCCAGAAGTTTCAGTTCCTCCTCTTTTGAAGTCTGATAATATTGCTTGATTTTCTCCAGTTCATCCTTTTGTGCTCTCTGAGTGAATTAATATAAAGTTCATTAATAATGATTTTTTAACAAATTAATAAATTATCAATTTACCTGTTTGTCTGCAAATAATTATATTTTTAGATGGACACATTTAAGACTATCCAAGAGTGAGGCTCAAAGATCCGTGAGCTAGCACTGATCTAGGCTGATAATTTCCTTCACTGCATTGCAGTGCCATTTACTACCATGTTCACAAAGCAAAGCATCCTTGTAGGGCACAGCACTGCAAATATTGCTATAGGATGCTTCAAAGATTATAGAGGTAGCTCTGATATTTCTACAGCCAAGTATAAACATATTCTATGAAACTTCAGAGTCACACAGCCTAAATTAATGAATGCTGTCTACAAAGCAACTTGGGTAAGGACAGCAATGCACTAGCCTGAGTTAACTGCTTTAGCCACTTACATCTTGGATGAGAAAAATTCAGCATGTTAGCACATAGCAGGCCTTTAGTAAGGCCAGTATTTTTCAGGCAGTTCAGAACAGAACACTGCTAGATATTTCATCTTTTGTTAATGTTACATCATTTACAGTTACATCATTTTAACCTGATTCCAAAGGCACGCCAATGTTTTAAATTTCTGACTTTTAAGCCAGTCAGAGAAATATGCATTTCAATGGGTATCTTTTGATGTCACCTATTTTATTATTGTTAAATTCCTTAAAGAATTTTTCTACATAATGTCTCTAATCTAAAATGAATAAAACTTTACGTATTGCATGTCTAAAATTCTGAATGCTATGGTGATTAACCACAGATGTACCCCAACTTACTTACATTTTCATAAAGCGCTTCCAGTGTTTCCAGATCTACTACAGAGTCATCAACACACAGAATAGCTGTATAGGATACAGTCACAAATTAGTTGCTAGAAAACATACTGTGAGTTGAATTCTGTTTCCTGGGAAACATACGAAAGAGATCTGACCTAGTTAAAGGACATATTTATACCCAGTTAATACTTTCTATTTTCAACATCTTATTTTTGTTCTGATTTTAAATGGCAGCAATCATGCAAGAACTTATTATAAGCCCTATCTCAGGAGAATGGAGTTCTACTCTCCAGTATATTCAGCAGTCAAGTATATGACCTGCCAGGTGCTCAGCTTCCTGTGCAGCTGGCCAGCCTGGAGAACATGAGAACACTGGATACCAGGCAATGAATAGCACAGATTTCACAGTAGCTTAGAAGGCTGGATAGGAAGAAGTTGAGAGTTAGGGCATTTAAAGTGTTCCTGTGTGCATGGGAGATCAGGGAGATACAAAACTGTGAGATCGGCTTGTCTTGGAGCTAGCAATCTTGGGAGGTAGACAGGTAGACAAACTTGCAAGAAAAGTCAGATTGTATTACAGATTTTTAAGGTATCTTCACAGAGAAGTTTGCCTTTTAGTTAGCTTTATTTACTAGAAAACTACCCACAAGAAAATTTCCAGATAAAGACTTCTAAATCTCACACAGACACCTAAAGTATACTTTTCAATGATTAATTATTGCTCATTACCAAAAATGAAAAGTCTCAAAATGTTTCCAAGCTGAGTTCCAAACATTACTACATTTGGATTATACAGTATTATGCATTTCCAACATTTGCAAATCCCATTACAATTTAGGCAATGAATTGGGACTCTTTTGAAAACTATTGGTTCATGTTGCTTTCTAATGTAAAAGTCCAGTAAACTAAGAGATGCACAATGGCAGGCGAATAACTTTGGATGTTTAATTTTTCTGGAACACCATTTCATCAAGATTCATACTGCGATTGGGCACAATTTCTGAACTACTGACTTATGTTTAAATGTTACTGGGAACATTAATCCCAAAAGAGTCAAGATTAAGGCCTTTACTAGTTTCCCACATAACCAGTGACTGATCCTGTCACTAGTACTCGATAACTTTTAATTTCAACTGGATTAGATTTATTCAAAGGAAACTTTACCACTTGTGAATTTAGAAGATTTTAAAAGCTTTTGTTGTATTTGCAATCCATGTTTGAAGAAGGCAAGGAACACATCTTTAAATAATTATTTGAAAGTAATAAGCTTTCGCCTGCTCTTCCACCTACCCCATGATTTTACATTGTGAAATTAACCAGCAGGCTAGTAAATTTTCTCTATGGCAGGCTAATTAATTTTATTAAAAGGTCCAATGACATTTAGAATGCTTTAAAATTTTGCCTGTCAATTATGATTCAATCTGTTGACATTACACTTTGGTTAGAAGTAAAGAACTATATGGAAGAAGACAGTATCAGTGAAAAAAAAAGCAGTATCTCCAGCTATTTTTGTCCTATTTCAAAGATTCAAAACCCCCAAGAGTTTAACCAAATATAAAACCCCATCTATATAGCTAGACAAAATTCTGTTTTTAAAGAAAAATCATTAGGGATTGAATCTGTAAGATCATCTGTTGGCACTAGCAAGATTGTTCCATGAATTGCATTATCTTTTGCATTATCCAGTGAAATTAAAAAAAAACCTTAGTAATTGGAAAAACGATTGGAAAATTGTTTTCACAGTCTAATACATATAATTTTTAAGATTTTTAAATACACATATTCAGTTCAAAAATTTTCCCTTGTGGTTTCACTTCCATCTAATTTGGGATACTCTGAAATGTGCTTATGAAGAAATATTTATTAGTCCAGAGTTATTTAGAAAAATAACTTATATAACTTATTATAGGAGGAGGTAATTTTAACTCATACTAGAAATGCAAAACATGTAGCAAAGAGTAGATCTCTTAAGTATGGAACTATTAGAATGAGAGCAAGGAGTCTGAAAAAAAGAACACATTATTAAAAGTAATATTGTACAATAGTACAATAGTACTATTAGAAGAGTAATATGTACAATATTGGTACATCTAACTGTTACAAAAAAAGGTCCCAAAATCACAAAGTGCTTTTTTAATGCTAAATTCTCTTATCAACATTTCTTTACTTAACAACAGAGCTAAGAAAAAAGCATTGGTTTCAAATAATGATAATCATGATAAACTATTCACTATGCCAAAATGTTTGAGATTAATAAAACACAATCTGAAAAGTTACCACATTTTAAAAAGAATTAATAATAATCAATGTTAAGAGACATTAATAGGAATTATTTTATCTTTTGGGACAACTGTGTGTTTCCACAGAAATACCAAGAAAATATTTTCTAGCCTACTTGATATACAACCTGTCCTGCTGTTACTGGCAGTGCCCATGCAGACAGGGCACAGTTAAAAATCTAGCCATATTTCTCAATTCAATGATAGTATGACATCTTAGGATGCTAGCATATATAAGCACACTTCCAAAAAAATCAGAAGTACTGCAAAAATCCACAGCAGACTCCTTTATTTCATCTTTATGTATTTTAATATCTTATCTTTTTCCTTCAATCTTTTTTCATTCAAACTGATTAAACTAAATGCCATACATATTTGGAGCAGAAGACAAAAATGAAAACATGTAAAATTACAAAAATTGGCCCTTTTCTTCTTCTTCTTCTTTTTTTTTTTTTAAAGAAACATTGATTTTAAAAGCTGGAAGAAATCCCCAAATTCACAGGTGTCTTAATATTCTTCATATTCTTCTTAAAATGCAGCATGTGCAATACATTCACAATATGCTGTGTAAATTAACTTGAGTTGAGGCAGCTGAAAAAAGCCCATTGCACTAGATCAAAGAAACTAATTATTTTACTTTTTCCTTAGAGCTGCAAGGAACTAAACCTTCTTAATTTTTCTGTAAAAAAACAAGGCCAAGTTTTAATCATATGTATTTTAACATTAATAAAATCAATAAAAGCTTTGATATGTTTTTCAAAATGCTCTTCCAGATACAGTGAATTTAACCATGATACTTTAATGCATTAAATTTCATTATACCAAGACTCACATAAGTGTAGGTAATATAGGTGAAGTATCATAAATCTACAAAAGAGGCTACAAAACAATTTAATAATAGTACAATATCAATCATCATTGGTGGTTTTTACTTTTATCTTGCTTTCTAGTTAGCTGTCTTCCTTACACTGTCAGTTCAGTTAGAATATTTCACCTACACCTCACAATGTTGAAAGGAAGTAGACTCATGCTGTGAAACGCTGGTAATTTTATTGGGTTCCTCTACCTTTAAAAAATCTGTTACTTGGCCAAGTCTGGTTTCTGAGATCCTTTTTTGCAGGGAAATTGAGGCAAACATTTTTATGTGGCCTATGGTGTCTGCTCACAACAAGAAGAATTTATATACACAAGGATCATTAGTGCAGGGTTGCACCCATTAGGATATAATAACCGTCAGCTAGGACAAAAAACAGATCAGCATCATGCATTCAAACTAACAGGCACACATAAAAATACTTGCCAACTACATTTCACATACTAAGAGTAATGCTTCAAATATAAACTTTTACCAAAGGTTTTTAACAGACTCTTTTTTTAAATGAATCTAACTGTAAAAAAAACAGATTCCCTACTGGCATAGATTTTTCACATACTCTATTTTATCACTTTAAAAATGTACACCAAAGAAAAGCTGAGAATTTAAAGCATACTGTCTGCAGTCTACTTACAACTGTAGATCTTAAAGGTTAAATATGAAAAAGATACTTCTCTCTTCTTAACTTGCTTAAATACCAACAGTCTTAAGGTTGACTCTGATATACAGCCTCACTCCTACTAAACACATTTTGGTTAAATCAGGATTTAAGTCCTGATGACAGAGCTTACATATACGCAGCAGTATCACACCACTTAATGTGACAATTAAACTATGAAATATGAAGAAATTATCTTAACTGCCCCCTAATGATAAAACAGAAATATGTTATTTAAATGAAAAGAGCGCACCAAAGTTACATTTGTTTGGCCTAAAAGTACTTGATTTCTTTTATGTACTATATTCTGCTGAGTAAGGCTTGATATCACTGGAACATGAAGCCCATTACTGTGAAAGGTAAATGAAACTGTGACTGATCTAGTCAACTAGAAAGTTACTATGATTGTTAAATACAAACCCCTACTTGGCAAAACCACCTAAAATATCCAAACTGCTCTGGTTTACTTCCGACAAATTGATCTGATGTTTTGAACTCATTTAAAGGTTTTCTCCAGCATTTAACTATCACACAACAAAAAAACATTAAGATATACAATACTAAGAAGCACCATATGCACAATGTAGGTCTAGAAGACTAGGAAAGCTCAACTGCTACAAGAGATGAGCAAAAGACTGTGGTACTAATGTTAACTTACTAACATTAGACTGGATGCCCAAGGCAGACGTGCAAAAACATATGTTGTGAATTTTCGAGAACAAAGAAAATAACTTTTAAAGGAAATTGCTTCCCAGCTTCTGAGATGGGTATGCAGCTGTCTCTGTACTTCATGCATAGTATACAGAATGCACAGAATGCATATATGTAATATTCCGCATAGATGGAGAAGTCACACAATTTCAGAATAACAGTTTTAACTTTTGTAATCTCTGCTTCCATCCTGCAAAATATTTCAGTTGAAATCCTATAACACTCTTTTCATGTAGTGCAAGTAAGAAATATTACAAAGCACTTATCTTTATCTATTTCCAAAATATAAGCCATAAATTGCATTAAGACTATGCAGCCTATTTATATAACTTGTACAACCTCTCATTAGAGGAAGACCACACAGAAATGCCAGAATGATTAGAAACATAATATACAATTTGAATGATTATTGGACTGATCATCAGTCTGGGTGAGTTAAGCTGCTGTTCACATTCTTCCAATGATTTACTCCAATACGCTGACAATGGAGAATAAATCACAAATCAAGTTGGAGAAGACCAATCAAACACTTTTCTAACTGTTTGACTGCCATTGCACAATAGTATTATAATTGTTCTTTCTAGAAAGTCAGTCTCCTCCTACAATACAATGCAAAATTTTTGATGTAGATTGGCATGATAGTTATTTGCATTGTTCATCATCAGAATATCATTATTGTGATACTAGTTCCTTAAAAAATATGTTCCACATGAAGGCGAATCTACAGAAGCAGATGGCATGACCCATGTTTTGTAACAAAATCAATTTTAATTCATCTCATCTAAGTGTGATCTAAGTTCTCTAATATCTTCAAAGTTTAATGTGCCTCTGCATAGATAGTTTACATTTTTGGTGAACACATGAATGCTTCAAATGCACAATAAATATACTAGGTCCCCATACATGCTATTACAGGTTGGCCAGTGCTATTCTGATTTAATAAATGGAGTCTTAGGCATCATACTTAATTGCTTAAAGTCTAGGGAAAAAAATATTATTAGAAATAGTCTTAATGCCAAGGATCAGCATTCAACTCTCTCCTTTGCCATACAAGCTAAGTTCTGTCAGCATTACAGTGCTACTGTGTTAAACACTTGCCTGGGTAAATGTGCTAGCAAAGACTGCAGCTGTTCTTTGTGGAGTAATATGTCACTTTACTGCCACAAAGAGTTCAATAAGCTATAAAGTGTGCATCTGGTGTGATCTACTGCATCTCACAGATTTGGTCCCAAAGAAAATATACCAGTATGTGAGAACTTCTGGTTTATGCATCCTGATGGAAATATGAGGTATTAGACAGGAAGTTATTTCCAGCAACATACAGAAGCAGAACTTCTTGTGCCTCACAATTTTAGCAGCAAAATGCAGGCGCTATGGAAGTAGGCAGTGATTTGGGAGAATCACTCTTATGGACACAGGCATCTATATTTTATCTACATCTTGCTTTCTTTAACTAAAACTATTTTTCATCCAGCTGTCCCAAAATTTTCTGAGTTTACTCTTGAACAAAGATCTCAGTAGCTTGTGGGAAGCCAGCACAGATGACCTAAACTGCAGAAAAGATTATTATTATTTGCTTTCTATTGCTAGCTACTATAGCTATTATTTGCTAGCTATTGCTAGCTACTATAAAGGGAACTGCTTGAGTGACTGGAACTTTGGCCAATAAGCAGCTGGGACCAGTGCCCACAGAGAGTCTTTGCATATGCTTATAACCAGCATTTCCCATTCGTAACAGAGCTGAACCTCCTCACCATGGAGTGAGTCGTAGTATTTTAACAGCAAAGCCACACAAGTAGTCTTGAGCCACAAGTTTGTCTCTCAAGCTGTAATGCTTCAGCTGAACAATGACAGGAGAAGTAAGACAGAAGTGTACTCATGTGAAAAGTTTACTTCTGTCAGTGTGTAGTGTTACAGCAGGTTCCCTACCTAACAGCTGATTTCCACTATTGCTCATCTCTTCTGTATAAATGTTTAAAAAAAACAACAACACAGAGACAATGATTTGAAAATAATCTGAAACCTCTGCATAATTTGATTACCTCTATTTGATTTTTAAATATATATACAGGTTCTATACAGCATACTGAGACTGATAGATACACTATTTCTTCTGCTCAGGAAATTAATATTAATAATAGTGGTCTAACCTCAAACTGTACTACCCTCTTCAGTACCAGATTCACCAATAAAATCTGTTAGTGTTCTCAGAACATTACAGCACTTAGGATTCCTCTTCCTCTCCCACCTACCAAAAAACTGACTACTGGGACAGGTGCAGTATGACAATATAAACCTTCCCTCTGCATCATGTAAGTGCCAATACTACACAAAATATTTATTCAATTTTACCCTGTCATCTCCCTAGACTGTACTCAAGATACAGCAAGAATTTAAATTTATCTGTTAAAGGATGAACTTAATTCTCTCAAACAAACATGTGTGGGAGATTCCCTTCCCGAAGTGTGGCAGCTGGCTCATTATCAAATGCAAACTGAAACATCTGGGTGCCAGATATGGTCATTTATTTGTTTTGCGCTGCTGAGTTATCTAAAGAATATACTGTGAAGCTATTTACTTTAGTTTCACAGAGTAATCCTACAGATGTAGAAATCTTACAGTATTTTAGAGAAGTATGTAATTTTTCTTGTGATTATTCTTGTTTTCTCTACAATTCTCTACTTTTTTGCATGTATTTGTATGCATATGGCAATTCTTCATAGAAGTAATTTGGGGATAGTTTTTCTATATCTATAACTGACACTTAAGGTAGAGTAACAATACATTATACATAGACAATAAATTCATCTGTAGATGGCTTTTCAAGAAACATAGTCAGAACTACTTGACATAAAATTAGATATCCTATTTTTTTCATTTCAATTTTCTTTTCCTTCAAATTTCTTCATTCTCTGTTGCAAGCTGCCAAAGACAATTAACTTTTCTCTTCCTCGTCTTTCACATACTGAATTATGCAATGGAAATTGGCTTGAAAAAAGGGATGAGTGTTTAATTTTCATGTTTCTTAGAGGTAACTCTTTGTAACTCCACTTTCAAAAAAAAAAAAAAATCTCTGACATTCAGCATCAAATGATCATACTCTTTTACTCTTTTTTTGGTTAAATGTTGTCATGAGCTATTTAGCTTGTTATGATCTTTTTTGTCATTGACTATAGCAGCCCTTAAAGAATTTGTCTGCTGAAAGGCAGGATTCCACACAGACTGAAATTAAACAAAAAATAGGTGATAAGGTGATAGATGATAGGTGATAATAGAAGGGAAACAAACATAACTATACTGTTATCTTCATTATGGTATTCATTTCTAGAGGACCTCTCTACAAAACAGATGTTTTCCCTGAGTCTCGTGAACTGTTTTTTTATCCCAGATAGAATCTACACATCAACCTTGATGAGAGTCACTCATACTGTTTTGAAATTTATAAAAAAAAAAAAAAAAAAAAAAAAAAAAAAAATTCACACCAGGANTTCCACTAACAGTATTCCCAAATCCCTTTTGTATCACCTAGCTGTTTCCATAAGCAAGTGGCAGCATACCCTATTGCTGCCTTGAGCAACACATGTGGTGACAGGCCAGTCATTTGCTACCTCTCAGAATAGAGAGGGCGATGAGTTACAAACTTTCCTTTGGTGACAGTACTTGTTTTGATGTCTCTCTTCTACCAACATCCTAATTTTCATTAAACTTGTAGGACTACATTAGCCATGTCTACAAATTGCAAGCAGTGTAGTCCTGCAGATCTGCAGACAGAAACAGATGGTACCGGGGATGCAGTATACACATAATACACTTTTCAGGGAATTGTACTTTTAACTAGCTCATCTGATCCTGTGGACTTTAAAGTCTGCTATAGGTGGAGACTGCTGGTGTTCTCCCAGAACACAGCTTCCAATTTAATTTCATTCTAAAGGATGTTTGTGCTCTCTAAGAGACTGCTCTGCATTGCTCTGCAATGCAAACACAGCTGAGGGGAAAACTGGTAGATTTGCTTCAAAAGTACACTGCTAATGCAAACCAAAATGTTAGTGCATACACATACAAACATTTCTAACACATACTCTTCTCTCTTACATTTGGCATAAATTGGCCAGAGGGTTTCAAGAGCTATAGAAATACAGCAAACAACTGACTGATAGATAGAAATAGATACGTTGCAGTCACATATGCCTTATTTTAGTAGAACGTCATGGCATGAAAAATAAAAAGTACCTCTGAAGATACTTAGGAATACTATAGTTTTTGTGTTACAGCTGCTATCCTATCCTATGCTGCTATAATTCCTGCCAGTAAATTATTCAGATCTTTAATAATAGCAGTTTTTTTCCATCTCATTCTGATACCTTTCACACAATACTGGCAGGCATGAAGTTGTTCCTTCTTCTTCCAATTTCCCTCCACCCCAAGAGCCATCTGTAAGCCCTTGTGCTTTTAAAGTACTAGATGCTCAAAGGCTCTTCTGAAATTAATAATAATCAATGCCAGCAGCATCTCAACACCCTACCCAGCATTTGCATGTGATGGAGGGAAAACAATAGCAAAAAGGAGACATCAACTTGAATTCTTCCAGCAGTTGTTTTAAATGGTGAATATTTTCCTTTTTTTAATGTGAAAAAGAAATAAACAATATCCTTAAACAATATCTTTTTAAATCCAGAACATAAGCAGAATCTGAATTACCCCAGGGTTCTGAAAAATCTGTATTTCTCTACAGTTGCATTGGCAAACTCAGATAATTTCTACCAGTAATGGAATTTATACACTGAGTAGCCCTACACTTTGAAAAATGCTATCCAGTAATCATCTTCCCGATTGCTATGTAGTAGCTGCATCAGTTCTGGATGTTCATTTCATACTGTTAATGAAGAAAAATTTAAATACTTGACAAATACCAACTGCATGTTTGAAACCCTAAAGACTTAATATACAAGACCTTTAATTAATTTTTGTTGGTGTGGGACTTGCAAAAGGAGGGAACCATAGGGGAGGAGGAGGAATATGAAACCATTTTAAGAAAATGCTGTATTGAAAGTGGTATGTGAACTGAAAAGGTACAGGAGTTGTACCAAAATTCACTTCTGATTATTTAGGTGAAACTGCTAAATATACTGGAATATGCTGGAAGAATAATTTTGATATCATAAAGAGGACCATACTCAAAGCACATACTGTAAGAAATTCTCTGAGTGATCCTATGAAAAAATAACCATGTACATATGATACATGAACCATATATATGATACATATTCTGTGAATCTGTAAATCTATGACACATTATAGTTCTGAAACACTTACCTTGTTGAATATCCTTCATCTCCAGGTGTAAACTGGATATTAAAATTCCTACAGTTTGAGATCGTTTTCCATCCAACAATTTGATAATCTAGAAAGATAATGCAATAATATGAGATCCAATAAACATGCTGCAAAGTCTTCATTCACATAAATGACAGAAACTAATTTGTGAGTTGAATTCAACATATCTCCAAACATTTTTATTAAATAGGGTCTTTATCTTATCTTGATGCTCTGCACCTTAATGATGGCTGATAAATGTAAGCTTGAATTCTCACCACGTCTAGTAAAGAACATCAGCTCTTATTTGTAGGATGCTATTAAGAAGTAAAAAAGAAAGGCGCATCAAATCTTTATTCTGTAACATACTTTTTACCCCTTCTCCTTAAGCTGATCAGGGCAAAACTACTTAAGATACTCTGAGTACAACACAAATTCCTTAGTTTGTCTGAGAGTTCGTTTTTTAGTGTGAACACGTTTAACTCTTTTTGACAGAGGTTCACTTCTTGACCAAGGAGAATTGGAGAAATGCCTTCTTGTGCACTTCCAACACTCCTTCTGGAATAGTTGTGGTTACTGAAAGGATTCCTTTCACTCTTTTCTGATTGTGCTTCTTCCCCACCTTTGACACTCCACATGGATTTTGGGATTTTGTTCGTATTTTGGGAAACAGATGCTTGTTAGTATAACACACCAGTGTTTACATTGGAATTTTTCAGATTTTGGGTGGAGGGAAGAGAAGGAAATGGAGAGAGGGAAACCTTGAGGAAGTTATGCTGATTAACCTGCTGATAAAAATTAGTGATATTGATGTTTATCAGTCCATAAATAAAGTAACATAAGGTAAACTATCAGGATTTTAGAAATGTAGTTCAGATGTTAGCAGAGACAGATTCGATATGTGAAACTTCTATTCAGAACCAAACTTCCCACAATGTTTGGACTGTTTATATTTGTGATTTTGATTTACATCATAAGTGAGATACGACAGCAGCACATCACAAAATTCAACACAGATGTAAAGTTCTTCAAAATAGAAAAAACGTCCAAATATCCAAGCAGTTAGCTTAAATCATAATGCTGATCAACAAATACTATTAATAACAATAACTCACACGTAAAATTAAAACTAATAGCTAAATTTTCCCTAAATTTATGCATCTAAATATAATTTTAATATTTGGGCAATATTAACATTTGTATATTTAATAATATTCAAAACTATAAATACTTGTTTTTCCTGTAATATTCTTATAGAAGCTCACATTACAGTTAAATGATAAAACTTACACTAACTTATAAAAAATATTTCTTGCCTGTGTTTTATGAGATTCATGAATATTTAACTGTTCAACTAAATAGTAATTCACCTATATAAAAGTGGAGTTGTAGTTGAAAAATACAGGGTAAAGAGAAGCCATAGTGACATTTTCACCTGAAAAAAAATGCAGTTAGTTACTACTTGTAGAGTGCTGAAATTGGACAATACATGAACAAGTACAAATACATGCCACCTTCAACAAAGATCTGACTTTACGTCCCTGTGGTACAAACTCAAAATTTAATGAACTTATGTTAAAGTAGATGATGAGTATTTTCTGCCAAAATTGGGAATAAAATCTATCCTGAGAGTTTTTTCAACTTATATGTATAGTACTTATGCTGCATATTAGGAAAGGAATACTATTTACATACTATTGAAAATATTTTCTTCAAATGAGAAAGAATTCAGCCTCTTAATCTCCTGAGTATACAAACAGACAAGATGATTTGGCTACAAGTTACCAGAAATGAATACTCTCTAAGCACCACATCCTGTTAACTGTGATTTTTCAGAGCAAATATAAGTAACTGCTCGGTTTATCACGGTCCTTTCTGAAGCTTTACATGAATTTGCTGAACTCCTCAGCACATTAACTTCTTACAGGGATAATTACAGGCTTGAGTAGTATGCAATTTGTATAGCATTCACTGACCTCCAAGTTGACCTTGTTCAGGGGCAAATTCATAGGTTGTCATAAACCCCATTAGACATGCCTAGTTTGAGACAAAACCTTTCCAGACTATAGCTGTTATAGATAATATGACATTTCAAAACATTCTACTATTTTTACATGCTAAAGCATTCTCTAAATATGATCAAACTAGCATCCATTGCTAAACAAGACTTTCACTTTAAAAGGATAGAAAAATAAATTTAAAGCATAGCTTGTATAATTTTACAAGCTAAAGCAGAGATTCGTGTTTTAAAATGCCCAAACAACTGTATGTTCACATGCATTTTAGACAAACGTACACATGGTCACAATTACCAGACATCAAACTAGACTCAGACTACCTGAAATAGCTTCAACGAAGTGAGATCTCTAACTAAAGGCTAATATTTTATTCATTAGAGAGTAAAAATGGAGCAATAAGACAACAGAATAGGTCAAATTGGGCATAAAACTATTCTAAAACACAGTCGTAATACAGAAGAATAACATAGGACTTTTGATACAGATTTTAAAACCAATGTGCAACTTGAAAGATTTTGCAACAAAAATATACAATCAGTGCTAAAACAGAAAACACATTTTCCAAGATACTCACTTTGCCCCCAGATTATGCTTATTTTGGGGAAATCACTGACAGGCAATTAAATATGTGTATGGATTCTAAATGGAAAAGAGATACAAAAAATTTTGCAGTTTTCCAGCTCATAAAAAAAACATAAGGGAAATAAAATGGAAGTTTGTAAAGACTGCATTGAACTATTTAGTCTATGCTTTTAGAAGACAAATCACTGATCACCTCTCAGCATATTGGGACTTGCTTTTAGCTGGCAGTGACAGGTAAGAAGCTAAAATCCAGCTGACGCCAGTTGATGCTGCTATGCCAGCTGGCAGGGTTTGCCAGCTGCCTGCTGCTCCTCCAGACTGTGAATGTATCGTTGTAATGGATGCAGCATCTACTGGCTCAGTGACAAAACTGCGATTGCTGGTGCTAATTTATTTAATTCACTGATCCATAACATTATTTGGTCAACGTGGTGTTCCCTGACTATGTTTTTAATCTTATTTAGTTGATTTGCTGTATACAAGCGCTTCTTTCATATCTTTCAAATTTATCATATAATTTAAAAGTAGAGACATACTGAAGCTCAAATACATTCATAAATTATTCTGTCCTTCCCACTAAAAGGTGTTTCTCTAATGTAGCCAAAAATGTATTTCATTAAATATTATACGACAGACTTCACTGTTTTGTCTAACTGTAATGTCTACATTCTGTCCAGGACACTTACTGGTGCTGAAATCTGAAGAGATTCAGTTTACTTTAGTGATTAAAAGCTAAATCCTTCCTCCTGCTGGTGCATGGATTCTTTCCATAATATTTAAATTTATTGAGAGAAACCATAAACTAAAAAGCTGTCCTGCATATCAGAGTGTTTCCCTACATTCCCATTCATTAACTTTTATAGTGAAGTCAACAACCTAGACCCATAAGTAGTCTGCTGAAACCCTGTTGAAACAGTGAAGGAATATCGTGCACAAGAAGCAAATATGCCCCTCAAGTTCCTCATTCTACATAAACACCCCAAGGCCACCAATGAAATTTTGGAAGCTTAATACTATACATTATCTCTTCTAAGTCTTCTCAAAGGAGAGCCAAATTTAACCATTTTTTATTTACTTAACCTGGATGAACCATAGTTTTATATTTTATCTATGTCTTTAATATTTTAGGAGACGTGTATTTATAACTGCAATTCTATTGGATGAAGAAAAAAGTATTCTTAGCCTTTTTCTAAAGGACAAGAAAATGACAATGTTTCCAGATAAAATAAGAGGTAAGAAATGAGCTAGCAAGAAACTTACTTGAATTCTTTATTTCTATCAAAACCATAAAAACAAAACAAAGCTACAAAATAGATATTTACCCTTTAGGGTTACTTTCCGCATCCTACATGACTGCGGAACTTTGTGATAAATTAGGAAATGCCATATTCATTCTTCTCAGCACAGCACAAAAAATAAAAGAAAGTGAGAGTTCTTCGGAAGAGCATGCACTAGCATTTTACTACTTTTACTCAAGTTTGAACACTGTTTATTATCTTATGCAGACAGCTGAAGACAGTCATTGTGTTTCAACCCTGCAAAGCTTCCAACATTTTCTGCAATATCTGCCCTTCTTGCGGAAACACAAAATTCATTAATTGTAATTCCTCATTTAGTTAGATGGACAAAAAACTTGCTGACAGACATATCCCTTTCAGTTTAAAAAATGCAATTCACTCAAAATATTGACACTCTCCTTAAATGAGAACACATGTTAATAATTATGTGAAGTCTGTTAGAGATAATAGACAACAGAAAAGCCATTATCTTTAATGTCCTCCTGCGTCTTTGAAATGATAATCATTGCACTAAAGGGCCAAAAATGATTGATGGACTTTCATTTGGAGCATACACCTGACACAAATTACTTTACATTTACCTTTTTTTTTTTCTGCAAGAAGACAACAGAGTGGCATCACAAACATCCAACTATCCTGTTTGTTGAAAAAAGTATACGAGTTTAAGTTCCTCACAAGTCCTCAAATATACTGGAAAAAGTAATGCAACTTTGAAGCATGTCGCTTCAGTAATGGAGCTACAGAATGCACATGGAATAAATCACAGCAAAGGAATGCTCTTTTCTAAAATAACTCTTTTTCAGGCTTACAGGGCATCATAGCTTAATACATAATGGATCTTGCTTTTTATCTTATTCCAAAATACATTTCCTAATTCTGCCTTTCTTCTGTTTGGTACTACACGAACAGATTCTGGTTCTGCAAATCTAACAGAAAGGGAAGCCCTATGGCTCAAAAACAATTACACATGTCTATCAGCTTAAAAATCCACATGGGTATGTACAGACAAGAAACATTAACAGTTGAGAATGAATGAAAACAGAATTCTTTCCATGTAAAACTTCAGTGCTTCATCTGACATGAAAGCATCTATAGAAGATTTTCAGAGTCCGGGAAAGATGTTAGCCCCTTCAAATTATATTCAAATCTATTGAAAGCTGAGTTCTTTCAAAACAAACAGATGATTATTTTCAGCAAAATAGGTTAGAGTTTTTATATGTTAATTGTTTTCTATTTTCGTTGTTTTCACAAACAGCTATGGACCTTAATGGTAGCATATTAAATCTATACTTGAGCCTTTTTGGTACATGAAAACTTTATATTTGAAGTCCATTTACAATTTAATACATAAAACTTAAAATGTTTTCTTAAATAAACCATACATTCCTAGACAAATGCTTTAGTGGTAGTCTTAGTGGATAATACAATAGGTGCAGAAATCATATATCCAGAAAGCTACAACTGAAATCTAAGCATGAGAAAATACAAAAATGATAACAAAAATAATCCAGTTTAATAGCAGCACTTTCAAAAGCATGCCAGTGAGACTTTAAAAATTGAGTCACAAAATAGGTGTCATATTCAAAAGGTATTTAGAGTCTAAATGTCCAATAAAATCAATACCTAAATTGAAGTTATATACTTCATAACCTGGTGCATCTAACCTTTTTTCTTCTTGATTTGCAACAAGCTGTAGTTTTCAAGTCATTTTGAAAGTGAGACCCAACTAGATGCATTTGAAAAATCTTAGCTAAAGACCACAGTACCTTGCATGGCATAAATACATTTAGATCTTATGTATATTGCCAAGTTGCATCATAACAGTAACCTAAATACTTAGATTAAGCTAATTCAATTAACCAAAACCAGAGAGAAATTGATTTGATTCATATGCAGGTGCTAATGAACTCTGCTTCTTTATTTTCGTCTAGTAACTATGACTTTGCCTGTTGCATATTCAACCACTTCAGAACTAACCTAGGAAATAAATCCAACTCCTATACATTATTCGTCCATCTAGAGTCTCTTGGAATGCCAGGTTCCAAGCAATTGCCCCTTTTCCATTTCATAGATATCACATCCAAAAATCACTGCATTGTATTACCTTGTATAAGACTAAAATGCTTTTAGTCTTATACTTCAAAATCATTATTGTAAGAAAACAATTGCATTTATTAATCCTTCAATATATTGCACGGTATTTTGCTCTAATATTGGTACGTAACTAATACATGACAAATTTTCCCCATCCAGAAAAGACACGTTCTATTGTCAAGACATAATACCTAGAAGACTAGAATATCTATTTTGATTGTTATCTACATACAACTGTAAAACTTTTCTTTACACAATTGCTTACACGCAGAGTTGATAAATGTACAAGAATCTGGGTTTTCTGAAATATTTCAGAGAATGTAGAGCTGGAAAAAAAGAGTTCTTCCAAATCTGCTGAATTTTCCATAGGAGTGCATGATCAAAGTAGTATGAGCAGCCAAACACCCTGCAGAGCTTCTGAAGCTCAGATAAAGCATAACAAACTTCAAGAATATGTAAGTGTACCAGAAGGTACATTTGACCTTCATTTAAACTATATCAACATTTAAACTATATTATTTTTACATTGTATCACTGCCAAATGAATGTGCTGTATTTTTCTCAAATAAGTTGATGTATGCCTAAAAAATACATAAAATCTCCCTCTATGCAGTCCTTTAAGATGCTATAATACCATTGCTGCTGGAAGGTTCTTAACTTCCCTTCCTTTTTTTCTCCACATAGTTGTTAGAATATCTCATTTTTTGCTTACTGCGCTTCAAGTTCTAGTAATTATATTCTCAGGTGAGGATGACAGCCTCTAGAACCTACTTAAACTGCCTTAGTAAGCCACTTTCTGTCTGGCACAAAAGCAATGAATTTGGGAGTCAAAGAAGCACTACCACTCGAAAAAAAGGACAGCCAGCTGTTTTCATCCATAGGAGAACGGACAGAAACTGGACTTTATGACTTTAAATTGAGATTCACAATGTTGGAAAGGCACTCAAAATGTCATCCAAAGCATTTCTTCATGTACTCAAGAAAGTATTTCTTATGTACTTCAATACAGTATCAACTATATGTGTATCATTCTAAACACATTTACTTAATGATCTCCCAATACAGAAACACATTTTCCCCAGCCAAAAGTGCTCTACATTCCTTTGGTATCCTTACTCCCAAAAAGCTTTTCATAATTTTTCTTTGCAGCAGCTGCATGCACTTGATGATACTTACTGTGTGTCCCACATCAACCTTCTCTTTTCTAGACTAAACAATCATAATCATTGAATTTTTCTCAGAGACTACTTTTACACTTTTGATCATTCCCACTTTTCATGATTCTTTACAGCTAGTAAACATTTTTAATGAAGGGCTGTAGTGCCTAAATCTAGATGCAGCTCTTAACTGAGACATGGCTAAGTAGATTGTCTTGCAAGCAACACTTCAGTTGATGTATCATGTTTATGTAATGTTTATCTTGTTTTCCCTTTTTTGTAGTACCACGATTTGACAATTCATGCTCCTCTTGTGATCCATTACAATCCCAAGATCCTTTCTGCTAAACTATCACCTAGTCAGTCAGTTGTACCCCATCTTATTTTTAGGGAGGAAGATTACTCTCAACTGTACAGACTTGTGCTTATCCCTATTTTTCAGATCACATAGCAGATACATAGAAACTTTTTAAAGGGTCTAATCCAAAACTTATGCGGCCTCTTGCAACTAAGTGAAACTGCAGAGTTAATATTCTATTATCCAGGTCATAAGTGAGAATATTGAGGTAACCAGACCCAGCACAGAATCCCCACAGAATCCTCAATGTATTCTCCCATCTTGACAGCGCGGATATATATGTGTATAAAATATATTATGTATTATAAATATATATTATAAATTTTATATTGTATTTTATATATAGTTACACACATAATTATATACATGAATAAAAATATATACTCTGAGTATAACTTTCCAAATAGTACTGGACAACAGATCATCAGTCCCATTTATGTAGTACAAGATTTAGATATTTCTGGCTGAAAATGGTAGATGTCTATCACCTGTAAGCAACAAAAGTATAGTTGACAGTGAATGGTTTAATCAGGATTGTCATAAGGTGTCTACTATGTGGATAAGCAGGTAAGAATAGAACAAAGTGAAACTTCTATAGGTTTAATGTGCTGTTTCACACTTAAGCATTCATTTCACAGACTAGCCATACAAATTATTCTGACTGGTATTGCAAAAAAAAAAAAAAAAAAGTAATTCTGAGAATAAATTAAATAATATGAATTTATTTGCAAGAGAAATGTAAATACGTGGTAAAGAAGTCATAATTCAACAGGCCACTAATTGTTAGTCTCCTTAGTTTTTATAAAGAAGACCCAGTTAAATGAGAAACAATTCCCCTTGAACTTGAAAGACAGACTCTTCCAATTGCACGAGAAACTTGATTGTGAGGCACTGATTTAATTCTCATTCAAGGAGAAAAGTATTAAGTAACCATGTTTTAACAAGGGATCCTGCACCACCTATTGGCCTGTCATTTTTCTAAATACCAAGCAGGCCAAACTTAGTTTGTATAAGATGGTATGAAATAGGACAAAAGTTTGTGTGGGTGAGAAGAGATTTAATGCAATGAATAGGTCAACACTAACATGTAGTATTAAATAAAATAGTTTACCTATGCCAAACACAAACTACTACTCCAGATTCTATAGCTGTAGCTGTACCTTGCTTGGAAAGGCTTTTTTACAAAATGTGAAATAGGAATTTACAAAGAAACACAAAATCATACAGCATCAGCTAAAAATGATAACACATGATGAACATCATCAGATTGGTCTTTCCTACTGTGTGTATAAAGCACCTTTAACCAGACTATACAATTCCATACACCATGACACGCCATAATTAAGACCAGACAAGCACATATTTCTGTACCGTAGCAAAGAAAAGGATTGTTGCTAAAGCCCTGCTGGACAGATATAATTGTTAGAAAAAAGGTAAGAGAAGTTGAATGATGCGAGAAAGCATGAGAAAGGACAAATGAAGCCACCAGAACTGATAGTTCTACATTAATCCATAGGAACTTTCTGTTACCATCTACTTATAAACCATCCTGTAACTAAATAAATGCCTCCCTATCATCATTTCACTCACAGCCCACCAAGACTGACCCACCGGAGCTAGCAGACATCTGGGATTTCAGAGACAAAGGAAAATAGAGGACCATACAAGAGGACCAACTGTCTAAAAATTTTCAACTGCTACTATGAGTCGTTTAACAAAGAAAGCTGGAAAGACAGAATATAAAATAAGAAATCCTTATATACCTAATTAAATTCAAATTTCATTTGAATTCTACAAGCTGGTTTATTTTTTCAACTGACCAAATGACAGAAAGTTTAATATTACTGAGCACAAGGTTTTGAAATGTTCACAGAAAACCCCACAATCTCCATATTTTGTAACACGATGATTATAATCCCAAGAGTTTCACCAAACTAAGTGCACGTATTAGATATAACTCTTAACTTTTCTCTTCCAGGATTTAATTTTGTATTTTCACAGAGTATTTTCAAGGAACTTTTTTATTCCAATAATTTCAGTAAATATGTCCCTAGTCTTAAAAATAAAAACTTTACATTAAAAACAAAACAGATTAATTCGAACACTGACATAAATAAAGAAAGTATCTTTGTAAGAAAACACATTGGTTTCTCACAAGCAATAGTACTTATTATCACACCATTATTTCCTACATTGTATAGAATAACTACTATTGAATTCAGTTTTGGATAAAGTTAAGAGGGATCATTAAAAAAATGTGCTCCTGTAACTAAGTTAGTTTACAAAGCAGTAACGAAAAATAACAATGCACATTCACTTTTCAGAAAACATGACTAATTCTCTGTTTTGCTGCCACAGACCTGGAGACCAAGGTATATTCACTTAGTTGCTGAGATTTTGAAATACAAAGGTAACTATCTGTGCATGTTATTTCTCTATTAAAGTTACATTGGTTACAAGCCACATGCACTTAGAGCATTTATAAAGTAAAATGTAGTATCAAAGTATTTTTCATAGGGATGCTTGTGTCCAACTTCAATCTGATATTTAAAGGACTGTAACAATAAATAATTTCTTTAGGATGTACTTCCAAATGCCAGCATGGTCCCACACTCCAACTCTCCACCAGCCTCCTTTCTCATTTTTCACTTTTTGCATCACATTAGTCTGAATTTCATAAATTCTATAGCCTTATTTACATTTCTCTTACACTAAGTGCAATACAGGGAGTTTATGATCAAAGATGCTTTGAAAGATCCAATTTCACTGATATGTTTGTATGAAAGCTCACTTTATATGTATAATAAAATTGAAAAAAATTCCACACTAATGCACCCAGCATGGGCAACAAACAGGAGG
>VXAA01006037.1:29474-41622 GCA_013399115.1 Anseranas semipalmata
TCTTTCTGTTTTGAGACACAATCCCTGCTCTGCTCTATCCATAGAGATTGCCCTCATCTCTATGGTTAGAAACCCCCCTACCCAGCACCCCTCCCCATAGGGACCCCCCATATCCCCAGCCGGACGCTGCCAGAGCTGCCTCTTCTCCCGTGTTCCAGTCCGAGCCGAACCAGGCTCTTGTTTCTCTTTCCCTCCCCAAATTCCCATCCATACTGAATAGCCACTGTCGTCTTTGTGTTCCCAGGACCAGCTCCAGCAGAAGATCATTTGCCCTGGGCCAGTGACCTGCCTGACGGCTTCTCCCAACGGGCTCTACATCCTGGCCGGCGTCGCTGAGAGCATCTACCTGTGGGAGGTGAGGAACGTGCCCTGCCCGGGCAGGGCTCGTGGTCTGGAGCTGCTGAGCTCACAGCCTGGCGAGGGGATGGCAGAGGGCGCTGGGACACTGAAACACGCTGGCCAGAACTGATAAAACTGCCTGGTTTCTCCCTTTCATTTGCTCGGGGCCCCACGTGGCTGGGCTGTTACGAAATACACACTGACACTGTGGAGCTAGGGAGTTTTAGTTGCTGCTGAGGATGCTGTGATGATTCTGCAGAACTCATCTAAAACTGCATCATGATGAAAGTGAACATAGGCTAACAGCTTTGGTGCCTTTTGTCCATGAGTCCTAAAGTGTGGTTGGTTTTGGTAGTGTTCCCCAGTGTCCATGGGGTCGGGGCTGTGTTGTATCCGTGTGTAAACCCAGGTGTGGAGCTGGTGACTTGCCTGGTGCAGTGCCGCGACTCGGCAGTGGTACCTGGAGCAGAGGCAGAAGCAGGCACTGGACCAGGTCCTGCCCTGCCACGCAGAGGTGTTTTGGCACAGCAATTCACCACCTTTCTGGTGGTCTGGGATTTGCCCTATGACTTCACACTTATTTATAGCTGTCTTCTGGCAACTTGATGGTGACCTCAGACTTGTGCACAGATGAAGTGTCAGTTTGAAGGCTCCTATAAATGATTTGGAGCCCCATGTAGGTTAAAGTAATTTGGATCCCAGGGAGGTGGAAGATCCCAGCAGTCCTAGAGAGAAGGAGGTTTGTGTTTAGATCCACATTAGATGAATAAGGGTCCCCTGGGCTAGAGGAAATGGAAATGTAGAGATTTGCATCCTATATAGTTAGCGAGTGCCCCCGTCCCATCAAGTGTGAATAAATCCATATTATCTGTGCTGCACAGTGGATTGAAAGCTTCACTGAGTCATGCACATTGAAGTTGTCACCGGAGCAGTCGGGGATCCACATTGCATGTTGGCACAAGGGGCTGGGGCCGGCTGCCCAGCGGCTTGTCACAGCAGGGAGGAGGAGGAATTGTGCTGGGAGACGCTGGGTGAGGATTAGGCCTTTTTCTTTCTGAGCCACTACGGATGCTTGGCCTTGTACTCAAGCGCTCAGATGTTGCTTCCTCAATGCAGAAACCAAGGCTTAGTTTTCATTTAGCGCTCTTTCCACATTTTAGCCTAATATTTTTATGTGGCTTGTGATCTGGATGTCTGCAAAGGCTGCTGTGCTCTGGTCATCATCCTATTTTTAATTAGTGGTGTGTTTACATGGGGATTACGCTATATTCTAAGCACTTCACCAAGTAAATAAAAGAACACAGCTTGTTCTTAGCCCCAGGATTAAAGACCAAGATGTCTAACCTGTAAAGCTGTCAGTCCTGGGGGATGTTTCTGAGCCTTATTATGTGGGTGGCTCTATCTTAATTTGTCAGATTTTGCTTTTAAAAATGTGCTTGTGGCAATGCTGGGAAGAAAAACCCTCACAACGAATGCTGGGGCTGAGACTGCAGCAAGTGGGAGTTGCTTGCTCATGATGCTCTGAGCTGGTCTCTGCTCTGCTTCATCTGCAAAACGCGTCCCTTTCCGCTTGCTTCCAGCTAGCCTTGCCTCGCAGACGTTTCCAAGCGTCTGGCTGGAGTGGGTGACGGCGCTGTCCTTCCGGCAGAGCGAGCAGGCACATTGGAGAGGCCACGTGGAAACCGTCACAGAGCTGGAAATGGGTTCCAAGAGCCCTAGTTATTTGCCTGCTCTGCAAAACCACTTGTTCTCTGTTGAATTGCAGTTTGCTTTTATTTTTAGGTATAATTCAGACAATGAGAAGGAGTTAATTCTGTTCTTTTATATGGGGCTCTCTTGCTGCCTCCTTAGTTCCCTCCCTATCTGCATTGTTGCCTTTCAATAAGAAAAGCGCCAGGTTTAGGGAACACGTTGTCCACCCTAAAGCCTCTCTTGGCCTGAGACCACACAGCCTTGCTGAAACGCAGCAGCCCCTGGGGTGGCACGCAGCCTCTTGGAGAGCGCAGATTTTGTAACCACCGCAACCATCTCCTGCCTTCAAACTGAGTAATGAGATGCTGTGGGAGGCTGGAAGAAGCCATCGGAGTAATATTGACAATAGACAGGAAATCTTTACTGTGTGCTTGTGTCTTGACCAGAGAAACTGCACTGCTGTCAATAGGTTCCAGAGTTATTGTGGGCAGGAACTTCTCCAACTGCCTCTTGCTGTATTTACCTTCAGTCATAGGTGTGAGCAATTGTCCTGGTGGTACCTTGATTGTGTCAGTGCCATCAGTGAGGTCCAAATGCACTTGTGAGGTTGGCACAATCTTCCCTTTTTACTCTGCTTGTCTCTTCCACTTACTGCCGTGTTCTGCGTGGCTCTGCAGTGCTGCTGCACCCGCAGCCGTTGAGAGCAGGGAGCAGAATTACTCTGGCACATCTCAGTACTCCTTTCTGAGTGTTCTCCTGCCCTTTCCTCTGCTCTAGGTCTCCAATGGGAACCTCCTAGCCATCCTGAACCGGCACTACCAGGACCTCACATGCCTCTGCTTTACTGATGACAGCAGCCACTTTCTCTCAGGGGCGAAGGACTGCCTGGCTCTTGTGTGGAACCTGTACAGGTAACAGTGCCCCGTGAGGGTTTCTCAGCCTGCTTATACCAGGGACAGAGAGCATCTGGGCAAGGAATACAGAACACAAGATCAGCCACCACTTCCCTTAGGCAGAATCAGCTCTGCTTAACCTTACGTCTCTAAGCTGTTCTTAAAGCCTGCTGGTGGTGACAAGTCTGTGCCCTCCTTAGGCAACTTGTTCCAGTGTTGTTATCCTCAGTGCCAGATAGATTTTTCCCACTGTCTCACCTAAGATTCCCAAGCTGCAGCGTATCCATCTGACTGCCTTTTCCCTTTTGACACAGGGTGGATTGTGCCCTTCCCCAGGTAATGGCAGCTGAGTCTCTGTCCCCTGGGATGGGGAATCTCTGTAGTGGCCCTTCTCCTTGTGCTGCGGCCACTGACAGCTTCCGTCAGTGTTCGGCTTGGTTCTTGCACCCGTAGAGCCATCCCAGAGGCAGCAGAGCCTTGGTCAGCTCTCCCTTGCAGCCTCTTTGCTTTGCCATCCCCAGCATTGCTCTTGCTGCTCAGCTGTACTGACTCTCCTCTTTGTTTTCTCTCCTGCAGTGTCCTGCAGGCAGAGCCCTCCCAGATCCCAGACCCTCGCCATGTGTGGTCCCGACATAGCCTCCCTATCACAGACATGTGCTGCGGTTTTGGAGGGCCCTTAGCACGAGCTGCCACAGCCTCCCTTGACCAGACAGCAAAGGTAAGGCTTGGCTCAGTCTGGTCAAACAAGTGTCCCGGAGGCGTGCAGGCCCCAGAGGGTTAAAGCCTGGTTTCTGCTGGGCTGCAGCAAAGCTGTCCGTGCGGGTTGCAGTAGCTCAGTTTCTTGGCTGTCTCTGTGATGACTCAGAGCTGCCAGACCTAATGGGTTTTGCCTCTCCAAACACCAGTGGTTTCTCTGCACCTGCCCTCAGACTGGGTCTCCTCATGCTTTGCAGTCCCTCTTGTCCCTGGGGGGTGTTGGGCTCATCTCTCATTTCCCTTCCCTGGTGTCTCTTCAGTCTGGAAGGACACAGAGCACGGAGCTGGCTCCTCTAGGCATGACCGGCAGCAGAGCTGGAGCTCGTCTGCTCCTCCTGCCCTGCAGGAAGGGATCCGCCCTGGGGGACCAGACGGGATGAGACGGGCACAGGGAGGTCAAGGGCTGTGTCAGAACTGCCGAGGAGCCTTGTTGTCTCCTGGTCATGACAAGGCTCATTTGGGTTCTCTCTTGGTTATGCCTTGGACTTGGCACATGACCCATGGCAGGCCAGCTTGTGCCTCGGTTTCCCCATCCACAGTGAGGAGGGGAGGCCAGTACCTGCTGCCAGCTTGCCGCTGGGCATGCGGGTGCTGATAAGCAGCAGTGTATTCTTCCAATCCTGTAGTGAACATTTAAGCCCTTAATTCTCCTGCACTGTCTTACTCCAGCTCTGGGAAATCTCATCTGGGGAGCTCCTGCTTTCAGTCCTATTTGACGTGGGGATCATGGCTGTGACCCTGGACCTCTCCGAGTATCACATGTTCTGTGGCGGCATGGACGGATCCATCTTCCAGGTTGACCTCTGTGCCTGGGTGAGTGGTTGGGGCTGCAGGTCCTCTTGGTGTTGCCATCGCAGAGCCTGGCCTTGGCATGGCACCCTGAGCCGCTGCCACCTCCCTGCCTATGTGACTGGTGTGATCTGCCAGGACATGAGAGGGCCTGGGTTCCCCTGCACCTCCTCTGCCCTGTCCAGACACGGCGATGAACCTGCTGGCTTTAGCCTTCCTGAACTTAAACCCCTGTCGCCCTTCCTTCCTTCCTTCCTCCATTTCTGCAGCCAGTCCAGAGAGACCGGACCTTCCAGACAGAGCGGGAGAACGGGAAGATCTTCAAAGGACACAGGTGAGATACCAGACATACCTGCCAAATACTTCACTGCCCCTGTCTGCCCACCTCACCAGTTTCTGGCAGACCTTGGGTCATCCCGAGTTTAAATGCCTTCTTCCCTTCCCCATTCCAGGAACCAGGTGACGTGTCTGTCAGTCTCCACGGATGGCAGCCTGCTGCTTTCTGGCTCACACGATGAAACAGTCCGGCTGTGGGACATCCAGAGCAAGCAGTGCCTGAAGACGATGAATCACAAAGGTAGGCATGCCCTTATCTCCACAGTCCTTTCCTCCTCAACTGTTAAAGGCTGCTGCTGTCTCACTTGTGCTGCTCTGGTGCTGCCCTGGGCAATTCAGACATTTTTCTGCTACTTGCTTCACACTTTCAGGAAGGGTAGAGGCATTAAAGGGATGCCTTAGCTGTCTGGAGCAGTGTTTTGACCTTGCCCATGTCTGTTAACAACCTCCCTGTGCACTGTCAGAGAGTGAGTCATAGATTTTACCCTGCCACTGAGGAAGCCCAGGATCTTCCGCCCTGTTTTCCAAAGGGAGCAATTCCCCCAAACACACCCTAGTGCCTGAGGAGGCTGTGAGAGGGGGAGAATGTGTCTGGAGGAGAAACTGTCCCTGTGACCCCAGCAGCAGGCACCCATGAGCTCATTAGGCCTGAAGTGAATCTGATATAAGCAGTCGTCTGGGATTTCAGTCTAATGGCTCCAATAAACCATGCAAACAAACTTTTACAAACTCAGATCAGCAATTAGATGCCTCTGAGCAGTGGATGATTTAGCCCTCATGTTTCATTTGAGCTGTTGCTAACAGTGCATTCTTTATATGATTATAGTGTTCTCTGGTCTCTTAACACCGCTCTCCCTGGTGGGGCTGGCAGTGCTCCTCTCTGGGCACTGCCTAAAGCCCTCCCACAAAGCGACAGCACTGAAACAGACCCTGCTTGTCCGTGATGCTGTCTCGGGGCAGAGGTGGGCAAGGCACTGCATTAGGGCAGGCACTGAGACCCAGGCTGCATGCAGACCCATTCCTTCTTTGCTTATGCTGCCAAGGACCATTTCTGCTGGGGGCCTGCTGCAGCGTCCATCCAGCCTTGCTCCACTAGCACTAGAAGAGTGAAAACAGGCAGAATCTGAGCTGTGTGAGTCATCAGAGGAGAGGTGGCCAAGCTTTCTCTGCAAGCCAGGCATTAAAACCTTCCTCGAGGCTCCAGAGGAGCACAGATGGGCACAAGCCCCCGCTCTTCCGCAGGGCACGGGACCGCTAGGTGCCAGGGCTGTGAGGTGAGGGTGCTTTCTGCAGCCTCTGCAGGCTGGCTTCCTCCTGCAGGCAGGGATTTGGCTTCCCCAGCAGCCCTGGCTCCAATTCCACCCCGCTGCTGCCCGGGTGCTTCATCCACGCGTGGTAGCAGCGTGGGAGCTGGATGTGGCTCGGGAGATGTCGCCCAGGGAGCCCCCGCATCGGGGAGCTGTACCCCAGGGAGCACAGGATGGAGGGGCCCTGCGCTGAGATTTGTCGGGACAGAGATTCTTTGCAGCCTTCCCGCATCGGGAGCGTGGGACTCCTCTGTCCCTGGGGCTGCCTCTCTTCCGGAGCCGTCCCACCCGCGGGTTCCCCGCAGCGCTGGTTTCCAGCTGGCCGCGGCCTCCCCTTTGCCTTTCCCGCTGCCTCTCCGAGCCACGGCACGGCCCTCCTGGCAAGGTCTGTTCTGTGCTGCCACCCTGCTGGCCCCTCCAGCGTGTTCCCTTCGCGAGGCAGAGATGACACGGGCTTCTCTGCCACAGCTGACGTGACAGCCACCTCCGGCCTGGCGTGCTCAGGACAATGACATCCCTCTGCTCACGGGGCAAAGGCGGTAGCTGCGGGCAAAGGAGAAACCAGTGGCCTCCCCACATGACAGTGCTGGAAATAGATCAGAGGAGCTGCAGCATGGCTCAGGGCTGGAGAGGAGCGTGGCTGTGCTGGCGGGAGCGGTGCAGGGGCTTCTCCAAGGCTTGCCTGTCCTTGACTGGGGCAGAGCACAGGCAGAGGGATGGGCATCGAGGAGCTGGGCTGCTGCTGCTGGTAATGAGCTGTGACAAGGCAGGGCTGCTCCCTGCCACCCCAGCGTGGCTGGCACTGGGTGCACAGGCACCGCTGCAAGGGGAACCTGCAGACCTCTGGGACGAGGGGGCCGGCTTCTCTTGCCAGCCCTGCCCCAACATCTCTCTCGACCTCAGTTCCCTTGCCATGCCAGCTCTGTCCTTTGTCTGCGAACGCCTGGTGGCACAGGCCGTCTCCGAGGGCTTGTTCAAACGAGGCCAGTGTGGGCATGCTCCATCCGAGTCCATCCTGCTGGCATCTGCTGCAGCCTTGGAAGCCAGATTATTTATTCTCCCTCCGTCCCACACTGGCAGGATATTACTCACGGCCCGGTGCCTGAGCCATCCTGACGATCAGGGGCTGGATGGGATTAGCATCTTCACTGGTGGGGGAGAGCTGGGCTGGCTCTGCTGGAGGGTCTGGGCCTCGGTGGTGACCAGCTCTGGGGACTTGTGAGCTAGTTTGTGAGGTCTTGTCCCCTCTGCCTTTCTCGTCCCTTCCTTTCAAATGGCTCCTCTGACCCGCTGGTGAGCCGGAGGTGGTAATCTCACTAATGGCTATTTTCATAAGCAGCAGCAAACTTCTTTTCTTTAGGGAGGGAGCAACAGTAAAGCAAATGGTTTGTTACAGCAAAGTGTTGGCAAGGAGCAGCCTCAGAGGCCAGCCCGGGACTCCTGGCAGAGCAGCCTCTGGACGGAGCACTCGGTGGAGCCTTTGGTGTGCCAGCCAGGGCCCAGCCTCAGCCACCCCTCCTCTGAGGACGGCCAGGGTTTGGAGCAGTCTCTGCTCTGGGGCTGGCGACAAGGGAGCCTCTTCCACTGTCAGAGGTGCTTTTGCCCATCGCCTCTGCAGAGACTGAAAGCCTCAGGCAGCTCCTGCCGCCCAGGGCCTCCTCCAGGCTCCCTCCTCCTCCTGCTCTGCACCATTCTGCACCTTTCCCTGCCGCCTTTGGCAGCGGTTCCGTGCGGGAGCTGCGGTCTGCGGCAGCCTGCCTTCACTCAGGTGGATCTGGATCCTTTTAACCTTTCCCTTTGTGCTGTCGAGTTCAGCTGGGGGAAGATGGATGGTTGGGGATTTATTAGCGGAGCCTGAGCTGGTCTGTTCGCACACAGGCCCCCGGGCTGTGGGGGGTGCTGCCGGGGTGCTGGGGAGCCTCGGCGGGCCGGAGGGTCCTGCGTCCAACAGAGCGCTTTGGGGAGCGGGAGGCAGCGGTGGGAGTTCGCTGCCAAGTGTGAGCCTGCAACGGGGGGCGGAGGGGGCTGCTGACAGAAAGCAGCAGCCTGTGCGGGTAAATGTAGTAATTAAAGCTCTCATTAGCTCTGCCAAACGAGCGCGTGTGATAGATCATTACCAGGAGACAGCTGTGTGAGTCGCAGCCGCTGATGGATGGCTCGATCTGCAGAGGATGGCTAGACCGCTGCGCTCCTGCACGCTGGGGGCACGGAGCGGTGTTTGTGGCTGGGAGACGCCTGGGAGGCATCGTGTGTGTGCTGGGGATGAGTGCGGGAGTCCTGGGCACCCGCAGCTGCCCGCTCCTCGGGCTGTGTTTGTTCTCGGGGCTGCCCGAGAAGCCACGCAGGAGGCAAACCTGCCAGAGCGGAGAAATGTGACCTGTCCTCCCCTCCCTGTCCCATCCCCAGGTCCTGTTACAAATGCCTTCATAGTGCTGGCCCCAGCCAACATGTTCAACCCGGATGGGAAACCCAGCGTGCCTCTTCCTAAATTCAGCAAACACCTCTACGGCACTGAAAGCAACGACGAGCAGGGGAGCGAGGGGGTGACGCTGCGCCTCGGGCTCCACCAGCAGGTACTCGGGGGCGAGGGGGGGGCGGGTGGCCCGGGTGGCGGGTCTGTGCGGGAGGACGCAGAATTTCTCCTCCAGCCCAAGCAGTGCCCACAGCTCATCCGTGCCAGTCCACTGCGGATGGGCAGCAGCATGTACCTCGGCGGCTGGGCCCCAGCCCCAGCACAGCCGGCCCCAGTGGAGGGGCTATCCTGCGCCATGAACAGGCATGGGCTCGCTGCCATGCCGGTCCGCCTGTCCCCTGTCCTGTCTGCCAGGAGTCCCAGAGCTTCTCCCTCCTCTGTCAACGTCTGTCCCCAGGAGAGTGACAGCGCTGTCCCTGCTGATGGATGAGCTCCACATGGAGGTGTCGGCCTTTCCAGGAGGGGCTGTTTGCCTGCTGCTCGGCAGAGGGGACAGAGCTGCTTTGGAAGTGCAGCCTTGGTGCCAGTCAGGCTCCCCTGCTCGCAGCACGACGCTGGGAGAGCAGCTGGCAGTGCGGCGTGCCCAGCGCCTTGTGCTGCCAAGGCAAAGTGTGCTCTGTCCACACATTTCCCCTCCAGGCTCCCATCACTTGATGTGGGGCTGCCGGGAGAGGACCTTGGTGGACCCCTGTGCTGGGCACCCTCAAAGGGACTCTTTTGGGACCCCTGCCCAGTGCTGGACACAGGCCTCCTGTTATGAAGAGGGGCTGCAGCTCCAGCCGGGCTCTGCCAGTGCCGCAGTGAGGGGCATTGGCCGTACCCTGCTGGAGTTGGTGCTTTGTCCCGTGTGGCTGGGTCTGGGGGACAGGGGAGCCTCTTTGCTCCCACAGAGTACCCCGCACTAGGGCTGTTGAGAGAGTCTCAGGTCCTCTGAATCAATTGCTCTTGTCCGGTCCTTGCAGGAGTGTGGGGAGAGCTACCTAGAGAAGGCTGAGAAGATGTACTCTCAGATGTGCTCAACGAGGGAAAAGGTGAGAGTTCCCCTGGGATGGGGGAAGCACTTTCTTCTGGAACAGATCCCTTCGGGGGTCCTCTTTTTAGCAGAACTGGTCCTTAGGGAGCTGTGCAAAGCTGGGGATGGGAGGAACAAATCCTGGAGTCTCCTAATGGTGCGGAGGGGCTGCAGTTTTTGAATAGGAGAAGAAGAAGGGAAGGGATGAAATGGTTCTGGATTTGCTGCTGTCCTGGGGAGCACCAACCTCCACTTGCCAGAGCTGAGAGCCAGGTGCCTGAAGCTCTTCTGTCATGTTTTTCTGTTGCAGAACCTGGTGGGAGACCAGGAGCATCTGACGATCCAGGTGAGCGAGCTGGAAGAGGAGGTGAGCACCCTCCGGAAAATCAACAAGAACCTCTTTGACTTCTCCGCTCGCATCATCACCAAACCAGCCAAATGAAGAGGCAACCCCCAGCCCTCACACCCCTCTGCCTCTCCCTGCCCAGCTCCTGGGGAAGAACCAGCCAGCCCACGGGCACGTGCACACGCAGACGTGCCAGCACGTGTGGCTCGTGTCCTTGCCAGCGTCTGTAAAGTGATGTAACACACACAGGAGCATTTGCCTGCTCGGTCTGGCATCCCTTTGACTACACGACTGAGATGGGCACGGGGGCTGTGGGGCTGCTGCGTGTGCTCCCAGGCCGGCTGCATGCAGGACAACACAGGGACCGTTTTCACCCCGAGACGCTGCTCGGTGCTGCGAGAAGCAGTGCGGTCTGGAGCAGGGCAGCCCACGGAGCGGCCGGCTGCTGGTGGAGCGTCCCTGGCCCCAGCGCGGCGTTCAGAATGCAGCTCCTGCTCTTCTCTCTCTTCCCCTGGCCTTTTATGTTTCTTTTCGTTACTTGACCCTGCGGTGCAGACAGAAAAGTGTTCTTTCTCCTCTGTTAATACCGGTTTGAGATTGGATTTTAGAGACCCCCTTCTGCCCATCCCGCCCTGGGAGATGCTGCTTGGTGCAGCCGGGCCCCCGCGTGGGGCTTGGCTTTGCTCCCACAAAGTGGGGGCTGCGGGCAGGGGCGGGGGCCCAGGGGCCAGCCGCGGGCTCCGAGTGGGGCTTGGCTGTTCATTCCAGGGCACAGGGCTGCCTCTGGGGAGGGCCGGGGGCAAGCACGGTGCTATTTCCAGTCTCGGTAAGTTGATGATTTATATATATTTGGATCCAGCTACTTTGTTTTCCACGGTGTTCTGGGGAATCGGCCTTTTGTATTGTCAATAGCATGGCAGCGGGGGTTGTGGGTTTTGTTTAGGTTTATTTTTTACATAAAAGATTTGTTTTTTATAGTGAAAGATGCCTGAGGTTTTTATTTGAAAACCCACCAGTGCCCCCAGATCTCAATAACCTGCCCCCGGCAGGGCTGTCTGCAGGGAGCGGGAGGTGATTTCTTGTCTAGGGGCAGTCCCTTGCTCATCCTTGCCCCGAGGCTGTTTTCCCAGAGCCTCCAGAAGCCCCAGAGCATCCACACGCCCCATGCAGCTCACCCCGACCTCTGGTCCTGTGCTCCCAGAGCAGGGGGCAGAGGAGGGAGCGCAGAGGGGTACGTTTGCAGCCAGGACCAGTGGTCAGCAATCTTCCTGCAGCGGCTGCCTGCTTGCTCGTCCTGGTGCCATCACCGCCAGCACTGGGTGCCTGCTGCCCCCGGGGGGGCTCTTTGGGGCTGCAGTGGGGGCACGGCAGTGGCAGTGCAGGGGTGGCCTGGATCTCTGGGCAGCGTGGCCGTCCCCGTGCGCACCCACTGCACTGAGCAGTTCAGCACACCAGAAGTAAGCGCAGCTGATTTAAAGTGCGCTTTAATAACACGAGTGTCCATGCAGACCGCGCTCATGCCAGCTTGCTTAGATAATGCTTTTAGTTTAATAAGCCCCGCTTCTCTTTTCTTTTGCTCCCCACCTTCCTTCTGACAGTTTGGATCAACATTAATCGGCTGCATCAGGGAGCAGCAGCCGGAGCCAGAGGGCTGCTCCGGGCATGCAGGCAGCTTGGGAGGCAGCAGCAGAGCCCCAAAAGGTCCCTGGGGACTGCCCAGGCCGGGACCCCCTCCCAGCACCCCCCCCAGTTAGCATGGGCACTGCCCCAGCCCCCTCCTGTTCATGGTGGGGCGCAGAGCAGGGGAGATGGGGGCTGCGGGGGCTGCTCTGTGCCAGGGCCCCACAGCTCCTGCCTGGGGCCGTCAGGATTTGCTCTCCGCAAGGGGAATTCATTAGCTTTGACTCATTAAATTTGTCTGGTGATCGATATTTTTGCCAGCTGGTACTTGGCTTCCTTGCTCGCTTTCTTTCTCTTATTAATTTAGCGGAGCCTCTCCCTCCCTGGCAGCTGAGCTTTCTGCTCCCGGGAGCGAGGAGCCCCCGCGCCGCGCCTCGCTGCCCCAGGCCCCCGGAGCAGGAGCAGGAGCAGGACGGGGACCCGGCTTCGCCCCCCCGCAGGGGGAGGCTGCGACGCTGCCGCTCGGCGCGACCGCGGGGCTCCAGCCCCGCGCCCCGGAGACGCCGACGGAGCCCGGGCGGGTCC
>VXAA01006037.1:48762-64094 GCA_013399115.1 Anseranas semipalmata
CCACCCACCCGCTCCTCTTAAAAGCCTACGATTACTCCTTGCTCTGGCGCTTCCCCGGAAGGCGGCTGCAGAAGGGTCTGACACTGGTCACCAGCAGGCTCCCCCATTCCCAGAGCAACGCCCAGGTCTCCTTGAGATGAAAGAAAAAAATGGGGGGTGCCTGGGTGGGAAATGCAGAGGAAGTGAAGCAGGGGGCTGTGAGCCCCCACGGTGCCGACACGGAACGCTGCTCCTGGTGGAAGCCACCGGAAGGCAGGCAGGAGCCCTCCGAGGGACACGAGGCCGAAATCCAGGGACGCGTCGCAGCAGCGCAGCCCCTCCCGCAGAGCCCCAGCGCTGCCCTTCCCACCACGCTTCTCCCCGAGCTTCTCTCTCCTCCCAGCCCCGCAGACACGACGCTCTCTGCATTACCCCCCTTTGCAAGAGCTCTGTTCTACCCACAAGCACAAACCCTCCTTCCCGTGGCCCCTGCCTGGGTCCAACCCACCCCCGGGGGGAGCAGATAGATCCGACGCCAGCTCCGCAGGAGCAGGGCAGGCAGCTGTGCCACACAGGGCTCAGGCACAGCTCCGAGCTTCACCTCTGCTGCCAGGGCAATGAGGGAAAACCAGTTGAAATTTCTTAGCTTTAGTGTTCTGGTTCTTTGCTAAACCATCTCATGCAACAGTTCAGCCAGCGAAAAGCCGCTCTCTCCTCAGGGATGGGGCTGATCTTAAACACAAGCGTGTCCCACATAAGGGACAAGGCACTGAAAAACAAACTACATCACCTACAGCCGCAGGTGCCAAGAGCAGAGTCGCACAGAAACAGAGCTGCTGTCCTCCTCCCCAACATCTCTACAGATACCGAAGCTACAGCTCAGTTCCCAGAGGATATGAACTGAGACCATTTGCCTGTGGCAGGAGCTCCCACTTTATGCAGGCCACATGCATTTAAGAGGGGCCAAATCATGACGGCCTTGCAGCGACCACCAGCAGCAGAAGGCAGAGCATTTCTCCAGGGCCGAGAAATTTCTCCACTGCTTCCAAGCACAGCCAAATGCGTCTTTCCTGGGGTGGATGCTCTAACCTGCACACGGCAGCTTCTACCCCCAAACCCACTGACCAAGGGAAGTTCAAGGGCAGAAAAAAAAAAAAAAAAAATGGGGCTAAAATGCAGCTTCTGCTTTGGTTATTGCCCAGCTTTGCTCTGGTGTGAGCAGCTCTAGTGTCAGGGGAAGGTCTTGAGCTTCTTTTCCCCTAGAGAAGGAAAGTTTACCAGTTTTCTCCTCTGTCTTCAGCAGCTCTCCCAAGGGTGTCCGAAGATGCTCTCCCCGCTCACATGCAGTTGCTGTTCTGACAGAGTTGCCATACACACACACGTGGTTTGTCACAAATCAGCTCACGTTTGCAAGCAACACCCAGACTGCAAATACAACCTTAGGGGGCAAAGCTGGGGCAGCCAGGGGGCAAGGAAGAGCTGTGACACTGAGCTGACGGTAGGGGGAACGCAGCCAGCCGGCTCGCCCGCAGCCTCAGCAGCGGCGCAAGGCCCCGGTGCCTCGCAGGCGGTGGGAGCAAACGCGCCGTCACGCTCTCCCTGCAGGGAGAAGCTGGCACTGAGCAGTCCCACGCGCTCTCGTACACAAGCACATGCGTGCTTTTCTCAGGGGAGTTCACTGCAGCACCTTTTCTCTGTCCCAGGTGCTCTGCCTCCACTAAGAGGAATTCATGGGTTAAGGATGATGGTGAAGTGAGAAATAGTAACAAACGAAATCCAGATGCCTTCCTGGCAGTCCAGAATGACAGGAACGGGGACTCAAGACAGGCTCCTCAAGTCTGGCTCCGAGCAAGGTCTGGAGCTAGCTGTACTATCGGCTGGTGCTGGGCAAGGGCTGCTCTCCCCCCGGTCCCCAAGAGCATGGCCCAAGCGTTTGTCCTGATCAGTGTTCTCCACACAGGCTGGAGGGGTCTCTGCCACGCTGCTGCTTGCAGTGCAGTTCTTGCCACTAAGTTTTGCTTGGCTGTCTGAGCCTTCCATGGCCTCAGTCTGCTCAGGAGGGGAAGGGCTGGGGACAGAGGCCCCATCCTCCTGCACCAGGACAGGGGGCACAGCTGGTGCCACCTCTGTGGCAGGGGGAACATCTGCAGCAGCAACCACAGATGTTGAAGTGACTTCAATAGTGATGGAGCCCATAGCAGTCTCCGGGTGGTCGCTGCTGACCCTGATGCGGGCAACCAAACTGGAGGCAGCAGCAGCATCCTGAGGGCTCCCGTTGGCCATGGCTTCGTGCACCATGTTCGGCTCCAGGAGGGTAGAGCTCAGGTCAGAGAGAAATGAGGCTTCCGTAACGATGGCGGCCGTCTCAGCGACCCAGTTCAGGTCACTCCCAACAGAAGCCGCTGTGGCAGCGGCGATGACGCTGGAGGCCTCGCTGGGGGTCAGCGCCGCTGGGCTGCTGCTCTCCCCAGAAGGGCCAGCGGCCAGGTGGGGCCGGCGGCTCCCCACCTCAACTGGGGCAGCCGTAGTGTTGTTGTTGAGGTTGTCTTGGAGTGTTGTCTGTGTCCCCTGGCCCACCTGCTGGTTCTGCAGCAGCATCTCCTGGATCCTGATCTGCTGGAGAATAGCTGGCAGCTCATAGTGGTGGAAGAAGTAAATCATTGAATGCTAGAGAAGGCAAAGGGAAAGGAGTCACTCATCAGGCCTGGGCTGCAAGCCTAGACATACCTAGCAAAACTTTTCTTTCATTTCCTTGTAAAGACAGTGACTGCAGGATTTGGCTGTTCTGTCCAAGAGCTTATCTGAAACTCTGCAGATATTTATCCCTTCTACAGCTCCTGCAAGCTGCTGTCAGAGAGCAACTGTAAGAGCTCTGAAGACATGTAATGGAGGACAACTCCCCTTCCTTTGTAGGGGTGAGAACAAGAAGAGTAAAGGCATTTATCTCTGGCCCCTCTTCAGTTCCCTGTCTGCATCTCACAGCAGAGAGAGGGGGCAGTTCAACAGCCAGAGACACAAAAGGTTTGCTTGAACCAGGACACTGAAGACATCAGTTTGGAGGTGGTCTTGCCAATATCTGCACTGCACAGACCTGACCCACTCCTCAGCTTCTGCATGGGAGATTCTCAGTGAGATTTCTTCCAGAGATGGGACAGAAATCCTAACACTTTCCAAAACTCAGACTATTGCCAGTCACATGGCTGGTTTTGAGCCAATGACCAAAAAGTCCTGCTGTTTGATAGCCACCTCTTCCTGTTGCTCCATTTCCAAACCAGGGATTATTTTAATCTCTTTTATAAAAAAAACATTGCTACTCAAACTCAGCTTGACAAGGAGTTTGAGAAAGCCCAAACTGCAGCTCGTTTCCATCACTTTTTAACAGCACAGCCAGTGTGAGCTATCAGCAATGTAATAGTTTAAATTGCAGGCAGCCAGACCCCTCTGAGGTGCACGGAGGGACCAGGACTGAATTCACACGATGCCACCTGTCCCCATACAGCTGATTGCACAAACGTGAGCAGAAATGGCAGCTACTCACCTGGATGAACAGCCACGAGGTGACGAGAGCCAGGCTGCTGTACTGCCCATTGAATCGATAGTGATAAGCATAGAAGGCAAAGTGGTACAGATAGAAGAACCTGCACAGAAAAGCAGCAAATACCAGGATACAGCAATGGACAGGACAAAGATGAGTTTCTTTCTAATCATAAGTCTGCTCTGAGGTGGTGCATTTTACACAGGGTGGTGCAGAGCCCATTAATGTGTAATTAGCATTGCTTCACTATGAACTTCAACTGAGCAAAACAAAGGGCAGGCAAAGGGTAGGGGTGATTCCACGCACAAGACCCGAAGTGGAAAATAATTGCACTTTGGACCCTGTGACATGTAGGGCAGCTCCCAAGGAGACATACAGAGGCTCTCAAGAGCATAAGCCCTCCTGTCTGGGAGAGCTGGAAAGGATCTGAAGAAGGCTCCCACCAGAGAACAGGATATACAGCAAGTTTGTGCAATACAGAAACGAGGTCCTCTTACCTGAGCCAATGCCTCTTACTCGTATTGGTGTGGCAACAGATAGCATCATACTGGTCAGCCAGCCATACAATAAGGATGATGTAAAATGCAGTCGTGGTGTCATTGAAGAACTCTGACATAATGGCCTCCATTCCTACAGGACAGAGAGGTGCCTGATGTCAGCACGTTGCAGGGCAGACAACAGTTGCAGCAAAGGGCTGCCCAAAAGGGCGTTTGAAGAAATCCTACATCACTTCCAGAGCTGAGGCTGTATGGTTGTATGGCAAAAACCACAGCAGGACAAACTCATCTCTGTTTAAAGCAACAGAGAAGGTCAAACAAGTTTCGCTACTGACTGCAGTCACTACACAGGCCAGAGGATCACAGCTGGCTCTGGACAGCAGAGATTTTGGCGGATTTGTTTGTTTCTTTAAAATCCAAATTGTGCTAATGGAATGTGGTTACAGGAAGTGTGAATCTGAAATGAACTAAAGTGAAAGACAGACAAAGCTTCGGTTTATGTGACTTCCAAATGAACTGCTTTTCCAGGGGACTCAGAAGGACAATGCAGCTCACTGTGCCATCAAATTCCAGAGCCTTCCACCTTGTGAGGCGTAGACACACTAACCACCTGCTGTGGCCAGGTCAGAAAGGGAATTATACTTTCTACAGATCCCAGAAGGACTTGCTGCACATATACAAGAAGCGAGTTCATGTCCTTACCTACTAGAGCCAGAATGACAGTGAGTAGGGGAGCTGCAGGGAATGCAATTGTCATGTTCATTTCCAGCATCTGTAACAGGTCAACTGCAAGAAGGAAAACATACTATAACACAAAGTGAATGTGGGGCCAAGGAACCCTCCACTCCTGCATCACTCCCCATTCAGAGCACTGCAACGTGTCGTGAAGTCCACTGCCCCACGCCCACTGTCCCTGATACTTGTCAAGAGACGGAACAGCCCTCGTAAGCATGGCGCAGGGGGATCTAGGGAGGATATACGTCCTGTGCAGCTACACGCAGGACCCTTCTAAACAACAGCCCACAGTATATATGCAATACGTCATGCTGGAGCAGGCTGTACAGTGTCCAGTACACCCTAAATCCCTTAGCAAATCCTTACCAATGAAGACAAAGATCTGATGGTGTGAGTAGCGCAACAGCATCGAAACGGACAGAGTCTGAAATACAAGAACAGAAGCCACTGTTAGAGCCACACAGGTCTAGGGATTCACTTCCAGAATCACACTACTGCAGAGGCTCAGACAGGTGAGCTTGGACTCATAACGTTGCACTGCAAGTTGTGCATGTCCCACATTCATTAGTTTGAGCTATGCCGATCAATTTCCCAAAGAGTAATTAGGACTTCACAAACAGCAATTAATCTTTGTATTACTGCAGTGAAATAGACAAAGTAATTTGTTTGTAAGGACACTGATTTTGAATATTTGAGCAGTGGCCAAACCAAACAGCAGCAGAACTGGAACTGGGGTTTCTTCCCATTCCGTATCTGTGCTCCCCTCAGTTCATAACACCTCTCCAATAAAGGTCACCTGCATTCATTTCCATTTCTCCTCTCACTGGCCGCAACATTGTTGTACAACGAGCTGCATCAGTGGAACGTCAGACACAAAAGGAGACAGTCATCTACGACTATGAGCACAGGCTCAATTATCACTTGAGGTCTTGTCTAATACTGATCTGTAATCACCTGGTCGCACACATAGTCACAGGACACTTGATCCTATCTTGATCAGCCCTGGCACGTTAGTTGGACCCATTCTTAAAAATCTCCGAGGACAAACTTGCCTCGGCAAAGCCAGCCCTTGGCAGCCTGAGCATTTAATTACACTTACAGACTCTAATCTGGATCTCCCCTTTGACGACAAAACCATTATTTCGTTCTGTTTCAGCTCCTCTGTTTGTTTCACTTTTAGGACACTAAGCACCCGCATTAGGAAAAAAAATAGTAGAACTGCATACTCCATTGGCTTAGCTTTAAAAGCAGATATGAGCTCAGGCTTGTACTGTGACATAAAACCTCACCCACATGCTGATGGGCTGGGCTCAGAGTCCAGGCAATGCCCAGCTCCTGCCAACTTACAAATATGACCATGATGACAAAGGCTGCCAGATAGGAAGTCCTAGCCATCCACATGCTGACAAAGCGATAGTGCTCTCCAGATACCACGTTGCGAAGGAAACCTGGGGGAAAAAAAAAAAGCAAAACCACCACACAATCCTAATGTAACTAACTCACAAAACAAGACCAAACTTCCAGCGCCTTCTAAAGAAATAAGATGTAATGCAGGAGATCTATGGCAACACCTCTTCATGGCTGCGCTCTTATTGTTAAGCAGTGCGATAAGGCCATAGGAAATCACATTTGCAGATGTCTCTCCCCTCCCGTTTGTTTCATTTTGTCCTTGACAATAACATCCCTGCATAACACAGTAAACTGTTCCCTGTGTTAGAGATTAATCAATAGGCAGAAGACAATATTCATGCATTCATAGAAAAAACATCACCTGCTCCGCACAGCTGCTGAAAATGATTCCTCCAAGCCTTACCTTTGTTTTCTTCATTTTCAGCTAAGGCTTTGACACTTGACATCAGGATGTCATCATAACCCAGGAACTCATCCAGCAACAGACGACTGAATCTGTCCCCAAAGCACTGATCCCTGGTAGGATCTAGACAGAAGACAAAAAACATTCAGATTGTTCATATCTTAAGCCACAGAGGAGGAAAGGCAAGCACAGCCTTCTCATCGCTTAAAAGGACACACATGCCAGCAGACCCATGCCTGCACTCAAACCTTTGGCAGCATAACTAAACTGGGCAGGACTGGGAGGGAAAACGTCACACCCTGACAAATACAGCCACGCTAACAAAATGCCAGTGTCAATCAGGCCTTAAGAATTCCATCAGGGCTGTGATACTCTCCGTTGGCATACACATAAAGGCAATTTGCCTCCTGGGCTTGGACTACCCCCCCAGTAACAAAGGGCTCACCCCCAAGGAATGGCCCAGAGAAACAAGTTCTGGTAAGACTCAGAGGGACTGGCAGAGACTTTTCAGCCATCAGCTGGGCTCTGCGTGGTGCTGCTGGGGCCCACCAACCCCTCCAAAGGCCTCCCCACAGCTCTGGGCACTAAAGAAGCTGGTACAAAACACGTAAGTGCATTCTGCTGTACAAATACTGATCAGCCTGTAAAAATACCCCAAATCCAAGTAAAACACAGAGCCCAGAAACAAATCGTTTTTCAGTAAATTGCTAGGATAGTTATGAAGGAATTTATCTAGCTGAATTGGAAAGCCTAGGTCAGTAAATAGACATTTAACATGGAAACTGCCCATTAACTATATGGAATCTGTGCTTAATACTCCAGCCCAGCTGTGCCTCAGTTTCATTAGGAGTTAGTAACGCAATCTAGTCCAATTGCTGCACTAACAGCTCATTATAGATCGATTAAGATCACAGGCAAGAGAAGGTTTGAGAACATATTCCTGAGTTGAATGGAGCAAATGGCAGGAGACGAGAACACTGTCCCAGGAAAACGGTCTGCTGGTGCTGGCAGGGGCACAGAAGTATGCTGAGGCAATGCTAAGCAGGTCTGCTTAGTACCGTCCCTGACGCATGCACAACTGCTCTCAGCACTGGGCACTGGCATTTTGCTGCTCTGCTACACACTGCAGTATCTCTGCCTCAAAGAGCTGTGGGCTGTTTTGTTTCAAGACTCTAAAACACAAAGCAAAAGCAGTCCAGTTGGACCGTACTGAAACAGTATCCTCAGTACCACCTGGCCCTTCCTTCCTGGATGAGAAAACCGTGCTAGATATAACATTACGGCTCAGGAACCGAAACAGGCTCCACCATTTCAGAGCACTCCTCTTGGAAAGGCATGACCTACTAAAGCAATAACGACTCCATAAAGAAGCTCTCCTACACGAAAAATGAGCGCCATCAACCGTTATAAATAGTTTCCGCGAGACTCAAACAGGAGACGGGACATGACTGCAATTCAGAAGAGAGCTAACAGCACACAGGTATCTGCAGAAACACACATCCAGCAGTGCACCAGAGCGGGCTGGCTCCCTCACTCACCCAAAGTCACCACCATGACGGGGATGCTGAGGCGCTGGCGTGTGCTCTGGGACAGACGCAAAAACCCATACTCCAAGGAGTACTCCACGATGTACTCCTCCTGCGGCCACACTGCAAGAGAGGGTGGGAAGGGAGACTCAACAGCAGGCTTTGCAGACAGTTACCAAGAAGAAATAGCACCCCGGACACCCTCCCTCCATTTTATCACATTCCTGAAAACAGAATCAGTTGTGAACACAGGTTCCAGGCTTCCTTCAACCAATTTAAAACAAATCAATATGAGTTCTTAAAACCGAAGCCCTTTCCCTTGACATTAGTCCTTAATGTGAAGCTTCTGGGAAAGCTTCAAGGCAGCGGTTTCAAGCTGTGTCAAGCACCAACCAGAAACAGCCCACATCTTTGGCTGGCATGCCCTAGACCACTCTTTTTTGCTCCATTCAATTGCTTCTTTCTTCGCTGTTTAGGAAACAGCAGGAAAATGGACTTTACACCTGCTGAACACCAAGTAAACGCTCTACAGGACAAGGACAACTCAGTCCTCTCAGGCCTGACCACTTCACTTTGTTGGATCTGCTCCGAGTGGGAGATGGGACTAGATTACCCCCACAGGTCCCTTCCAACCTAAACTGTTCTCTGACTCCACCACCAAGAGATGCAAGTGAAGGTGCCACAGGTCTCTTCTCAATGTCAGATCCACAGACTGCATTGTGTGGGCCCGACCAAGCAGCATTTCCACCGTGGCTCAACATCCATAGACCTGGCTGTTTGTAAACAATTGCAGAGCTGGAAAATCACAAACGTGCTGTTCAGATGTTGCTTCCTTCAAAACGGAACTTTCTGTTTTGAATCTTTCTGAGGTCCTCCTCCTGCACGGGGGCCTGCTGTTTCTCTTCTCTAGCACTGCACTTCTCAGGAGACGGAGGTAGAGGTCACTGCTGCAATCACAAATCTCAAAACCAAAGGCAGGAGCAATTACAGCTTAAAAAAGTCTTCAGTGTCTGAAGTTTCTTTGATTTCCTTTTTTTTTTTNAAGGCTACAAATTAATGCTTTTTGCTACATCATTTCTGAGAGGACAAAGCCTCCTGCTCAGCAGGAGCCAAGCAATTTAATCCCTGATCTTTCAAACTGTCACAGCATAGTTCGCAAGAGGCGAGGGGAGGCAGCTGTCAGGTGCCTGAACACCACCACCAAAGAAGTTAATAGGATACAACAGTTTGAAAGAAGAATGCCTGCCTCACCCGACTTACACTGACAAATCATTGACAGAAACGCCCAATCTACTTCCCTGTCTGGAAAACAGATCCCATTTCTCGGGCAGCAAACGCAGGCTGGTGTGTTTTTCAGTTTTAGTTTTCATTACAAAACAGTTTTAAGTTCAAATGAAAATAAAGTGTAAGTATCAACAAAAGAATCCCTTCATTTGTATCACAAATCATTTTTCCATGGTAATATATTCTGTCTAAATGTTGAACTTTGTGTACTTACAGCATAGAAAAGCTGGAAAAACACTGCAAACAGGTATTTGTGGATTTAGGACCCATTTGAAAAGATGAATTTTGTAACCACATTAGGAAGGGGCACAATTCTCTGTCCCACCATGTTGCTGGATCATCTCTCCCATTAGGCACTCAGCAAATCAAGGCACAGCCCATCAGTGTACGCAGCATTGTACAACATGACTCTCTTACAGAACTTAGGCAACTATTAATGAAGGTATTGCACCAAAAATATTTACATGTTCTCCAGTCTTAAGAGACTTAATGATCTTAAATACAGAAGTAATGAGCTCTGGATCAGCATCAAGCAAAACTCTGCAAGACCAAGGGAACAGTGCCATTGTAATGTCCAGTCTCGCAATCCTCCACTGCTAGAACATCCAGTACTTCCAAAGAGCAAAGATTTCCAGTATTTACAGGGTGGAGGGGAAAAAGGCAAATAAGAATCCAATTGTCGTATTTCTGTTTTAACACAGTTTCAAACAGATTTCCTCCCCTAACCAATAGAAACAAAAGTTTTCTGACACTGGAATTCCATTTTAAACAATACAAAGCCATTGAATCTCCCTCCAGCGTTTATGAAACATTAGCAGCTCAAGTCATGCTGAAACAAGGGGAGGGATAAAGCAGGACGATGTTCTCAATGATGCAGAATAGCATCACTGTATCTCGCAATCTACTAAAACTTGCTCTGTGGCTTTTGGGATTAGTTTGCTATTCCAGGTACTGGTGTTGACTCAGGGACCCAAAATACAGCCCAAATCCTGTTAATATAGTGAGGAATGTGTGCTGTCAGTTGGATCCCTGCAGGTCTCAAGAGGACAGCAAATGCAGCAGAACTGCTCAGAAGAGGGAGGTTCACATTCATCTGAGATATCTGGCACTGATCACTGCAGAAACATGATGCCAGACCAAAAGGCTTCAGCAAATTTTATAACCCAGATGCACCCGCCCAACTCCCAGCCTCCCTCCAGCCAAAGGAAAGATATTGCTGTAGATCTGTTGTTAGCAGTGACAAGATTAACCACGGGTGAAAGCCTCAGGGACAGCCTGGGGACATTTAAGGTTACTGTGCACGGGCCCAGAGAAGCCAGGATGAGATGTGCAGGGAAGATGCAGGGGTGCGGGGAAGGAGGGAGCACAAATAGCAGCGTAAGTTGTCTTTACCTGCTCTGGTTAGCATCTCAAACTCGGACACAGTCTCCCGCAGAGGCTGCATACCTTTAGTGGTTGCTTCACTAAACGAGAGCTCCTGGCTTTCGTTGTGGGTCAGCGCCTCGGTGCTGCTCATCCGGGACGGCTTGAGGAACACCTTGGGCTCGATATCCAGCTCAAACTGTTGGAAAACCATGGCAGGGGAAGTCACGTTAGCAGTCACTTTAGCTCCAGCCTTCTGTGGTCCCTCTGTGCCCCCAGCGAAGGCCTCGACCACCAAAGGGAAGACAAAAGAGGCCGCTTACTCAGGCTTTAATTTTTATCTTAAAACATCAGAGGCTAACCTGGACATACAGGAAAAGCCAAGGGAACGCACTCTGCTCGCAAGCGACTGAGGGAACACAGAGGGCCCATGGCATCCTCACAAAGACTACATTAACAAACTATTTCTCCCCAAACCAACACTCATCTCCCCCTGCGTACACAGGGAACACGTCTTACCTTGATAGAGCTGTTTTCAAACATATCCACAGTCATTTCCTCCTCTTCTTCCTCCTCTTCCTCATCCGTGGGCTCGACTACCATTCCTGGGAACTTCTCAACACCACAGAATTGCAGGAAGATGGGGGCTCGGCTCGAGTTGCGCTGTATTTCCACACGCAAGATGCCATCGCGCGGCCATTTATCTCGCACGTGCTCCAAGCAGTTAATGGGCGAGCGGGAGAAGGCGATGTGAATGTAAGCCAGGATGAAGAGCACGAAGAGAGCCTACACACAGCAAGAAACAAAGCAGACACCATCAGCCCAACCAACATTGCCTGTTTACAGATGGTTTTAACCCTCTCTTCTTTGCCCATAGAGACACTGCATTTGCAAGTGGACAGGAGCTTCTGTGCTTTCTAACCCTGGTGGTGCACCAAAGAATAAAGCAGCTGAGAATCAGGAGACTTTTCCAGCTCCACAGACAAATGATATAATACTCTCTGTACTTCCTGCCCTTCCGAGGCCTCTTTAAGTACCTGAAACCTCGCCTCTCCAAGGTAAACACTAAGAGAGGCCTAAAGCTTTTCCTGGGAATAGGAGTTTCCAAGGTGCCTTTGACTAAAACTTCTCCATTACTGCAACTGTGCCGCGGGTGACACGCTAGCTGGCTGCCACCCAAGAGGCATGTCGGCAGCGTGGATACGTACACCGTCTAGGGTCACAGAAGTGCTGACTCCTACAAAACCACGTGCAGTGCCCATCGTCTTGCCTCTGCGTGTATCGGGGCAGAGCGCTTCTTTCTGAGCTTCAGTAGCATTTCGTATAGGTGCAGATCAGACCACATACAGCTTACGTGCCACTGAATTCTCCCTCAATTCAAAGTGCCAAAGCATTGTCTTGAAGAAACTTTGCCAACCCACAGGTCAGTTTACTAAAACCAAGAATTTCTTTGATCTGCTGCTAACTCAACACAACCATAAGGAAAGGCTACCTAAGCTCTTGCAGAAAGATTAGAAAACACTGAGACAAATCTGTGTTAAATCTCTGCTCGATCAGGCAGATGTCAACCACAGACGGGAAAGAAGCATTACTGAATTGCAAATAAAAGGCTGAACTCTCCAGAGGACTACCTGGCGATTATTCGGGTTTATGCAGCATCCAGCGTAACAGAGCCGCACTCCCGGCTGCGGGGTTTCAGCACTACAGCACCAACAGGGGTACAACAGCAAGAACATCTCCGCCCGCTCTCAGCATCAGGGCCCTGCCGACACCCGCATGAAGCGCACGCATCCTGCTGAAAAGCGCAGCTCGCAGGCACGGGCCCCAGCACCACGAGGTCCTGCAAACCAAACCCATCCCCAAAGCGATCGCACGACAGGCAAACCAACCGACCACAGCACCAAGGAGTGACAAGGTCCCAGCTGACACTGAGAAAACCAGAGACGTATCCATAGCTTTCAACCATTCCCTTCCCTGCACGAAATGCTTCCTGCTGAGCACTTCCTGCAAAGCACGGAGAAGACTGCCCGATTTCACAAACCCCGGTAAAGGAAACCAACCACAAGACCTGGACAACACAAACCCAGGGCAGAAGCGCCAGGCTTTGAAAGTTGAGAATATGCCAGGTGGGACTGGAATATCATTCAGGCATACTGCAGGCTCTGAACCCTCACGACACGACACACTTACTGTAAGGCAGCCGGATCCTGTCCCTTCCAGCACGGTCCCTATTTATCAGCTAAAGTCAGCGATCCTCAGCAGGTACCTTTCAGCATCCTGTATCATGTTTAAAGCTACAGAGGGCTATTTTTCATTAATTCAGAAAACCTCTGTGCTGATTCCCAGGAAATAGCTGTTTTTCTGTCTTATCAAGATTTTAACATCTCCAAAGAATTTTAAGCAAGCCTGTGCTGGAGTCTCTTACAACCAATCAGACAGAAAATTCTTGCTTATCACTCCAGAAGAAAAAGTCCAAAAGCATCCAATACCTGCAAAAGAACATTGTTATTAAAATAAAATGGCTTGCTTTAGAAGTATACATCTGGCCCAAAGTTTGAACAATCACCGGCCTGGCAATGAGCAATCTGTCATCCATCAAAAAGACCTTTCAGGCTGGAGCATACCATTTCTAACTGGAAGATGCTTTTCCATACAAGAAACAGCTGTAAGTCACAGCAAAACAAAGTGAATAAAGCTCACTCGCTCTAATGAAGTTAATAAATCTAGCGCAACGTTCCCCAACACTGTCCAAAGTTCACAGCTGGAAGCTCTGAAGAACACTAGTACAGTAAGCAGTACGGCCGTGTACCATGCATTCACTTTCCAAGTGCATTAAGGTACTCACTCTCGATTAAACCAGCTGTCCTTGCTACATATTGTTCTTGACCTATTTGCTATGAATAAACAGACTGGTAAACACCACATCTGCGGAGGAGGGCACAGGACGACGCTAGGGAAGGTACGTCGGAAACAGCTCCCTCGGTGCAGGAGGAACGGCGACGAAGCCCACAAGCCAGGAGCAGCGTCAGGAATTCCCTGAGCAGCAGCGTGCAGGACCACGGCCTGACAGCCTCCCACTGCTGCTCTCCGTGCAGAGCCGAGAGCAGGCTGAGCCTGGCCGACTCCTCACCCTGAGGGTGGAAGCAGGCCGTTCTCTGCAGGCGCCCTGCGAACACTTTTATTCCCTCAGGTGTGCTCTGATCAAAAGCAGACGGCAGCAAGAGCTGCTACCAGCCGGACCGCTCGCTCCACCTGCCAGCCTGGCCGTTAGCACCAGCGCCGCTCCAGTCTCCCTGTCTGCCTGAATCCAGTTACACGAGGGGGGGAAAAAGGAGAGAGAGGTTAAAAACCTGAATGTTTCTTGGGCAGGGAGGAAATGTATATGTGCAGTACGAGACATGGCATCCTAAATGTTTTCTTGCTTGAAGTGGCCAAATTTTAGAAACCCACGGTAGAGGCACACTGTTCTTACCTAGCTACCCCTCCTCCCCTCTGCCCCTTACTCTTAATTTCCAGCGGGCACTGGTGAGATGAGTCTTGGAAACCACAGGGCAGTATTTCAGCCGTTTACCACACAGTCAGCATCAGGCCATTTTGCCCATCACTGCTCGATTCCATGTGGAAGGGCTTAACTTCCAGACCCCAGAGGAATTCAGCTTCAACATCCCATTTAAACACTAGCACCTCGGCAGGTCTCCAGACAGGCACCTGCACCAACAAGAAAGCAGGCAGGTTTGTACCTGGCTATGTAGATATGTCTGGTTTTACCCGGTTATGTCTGCTACTGTCCAGGCACAGCTGAGGGTGTTGACTACTAAAAAGAAATAGAGATAAAATGGGGCTGTGCACTTCTCACTTCTAGAAAAGACAAGATTTCAGCACTACACCAAGAGTCAAGTAACTTGTGTACGCAATATATCCAGAAAGAGGGATTGCTTGGAAACGCCATTAAAAGACTTTCATGCCCACATCACTGGATCTGACCCACACTAGCTTGCCTGCCCATCGAGCTAGATCAGCGATTTCCTTTTTATTTGCAGGTCTTGCACCAGAGCTCTGGTGGCACGGGCACCACCAAACGTCACTACGACTACTCATGCACTTCTCAAACGAGAGGCCCGCATCAGCTCAACGATCGGCTTGGGTAGGATGGGCCGGACACCTCCAGCAGAGGAGCAGAACCTTGGCTCTCACGCGTTTATCAGCTACGGGGAGGAAACGCGTGCCCCAGCGCCTGCGCCCCTCCCCACGGAGCCCGCCGCCGCCCCTCACCTTGAGGAGGACGAAGAACTCGAAGACGCGGCGGAAGGAGGCTGGGAAGAGGCGAGCGTAGGTCACTGCCATCTTGAAGAAGAGCGCGTGGAAGAGGCGGTCGCGCACGTTGATCAAGGGGTTCTGGTTGAGGTTGGGGTTGCGCACGCCGCGGTTGTTCCCCCCGGCGGCCCCGGCGGCCGCGGTGTGGTTGGCCGGGTGCTGGTGGTTGGCGTTGGGCTGGTTCTCGGACATCCTGACCCGGCGGCGGGCGCTCGCTGCGGCCGGAGCCGTTCGGGCGCTGCCTCCGGGGGCGAAGGGAGAGGCCCCGCGCCGGGAGCCGCCGGGAG